>VXAA01005763.1:771257-796465 GCA_013399115.1 Anseranas semipalmata
GAGGGAGCCTCCACCCTGGCCTTCGTGTTCGATGTGACCGGCTCCATGTACGACGACTTGGTGCAAGTCATCGAAGGGGCATCCAAGATCCTGGAAACGTCGCTGAAGCGACCCAAGAGGCCGCTTTACAACTTCGCCCTGGTGCCCTTCCACGACCCAGGTGAGGGCTCGCCCCGGCGCTCCGCTGGGGGCCGCGGTGCCGGCGGGGGGCGGGGGCCGGGAAGGGGCGGGGGGGGCCCGGCCGGTTCCTCCGCCCAAGCTCGGTTCTCCCGCACTCCCGGGGCGGGGGTGCCCGCGGTCCCGCGGCTTTCGGAAGCGGGAGAGCCGAAGCCGCTCGGCAGCCCCGGCGCGCCGCTGAGGGGACGGGGGCTCCTCTCAGCCGCCCCGGGGCGAGCCGAGGAGCCCCCAGCAGCTTCCCCCACCGGAGAGCGGCTACGCCGGTGGGGAAGCGGCTGGTTCTCGCCTTCCCTTCTGGGGAAATACATTTGATCCCCCCAGCCTTCTTGTCCCCTGTGTGTACGGCACCGAAGTGATCCAGAAGCGTGCCCAGCGGTCTGGGTTTGAGTTCTTGCTTCTTTGCCTCGTCCACCTTTGTCTGCCCGCCGCACATCCTGCGCTCCTCGCTGCGCATCTGTTTTCTATTGCTATCCCTTTTCTCTGGCTGGCTGCCTCTTTCCTTGTCAAAGCCCTGTTGGTGACTTGAAGAGGAAATCGGAACAGGATGCCCCGGGCTGGTGATGTGTGCTGCACCAGGCGCTACAGACGGCTTCTTTTTCTTAAGGAAAGAAATCAAAGAAAGGGGGGGAGAAAAGGCCCTTGGAAGTAAGCTTTCTGGTTCTAGTTTCCGTGGAATTTCTCAGAATATGCTATTCCAGAAATCAGTTCTTAAGAGTTCTTTTTTTTTGCGGGAATGTCATCAAAACCAGGCACCCCTCCTGTTTCCCCCTAGCCACAGATACTTCTGCCTGCAAAGCATTTGCTTGCTATTGTTACAAATATCTTAAACTAATTGCTTGGAACACTAGGGAAAAACTTTGCAGATTTTGCTGTTTTGTTATCCATTAGCGTGTATAGGTTTTTTTTTTTTTTAAGTAAGGAGTTTGTCGTTGTATCAGAAAAAGGTCCATTTATATATCTTACGATTTTCACCTTTGATGTCACATCTTTTTTTTTTTTTTTACTTTTATGTTTTTGTTAGTTTATGAAGCAAACATATATGGGACTTAAAGCATGTCATACCACAGACACAAGCAAGAGGGAGAGGACTTGGTGCAAGTAGCACCTAGAACTCTGTGCTGTCCTGGTGGAAAACCAAACTGGCGTTCCTCTTGGAGCTCCTTCTCCCTGGGATGAAGCAGAAGCTCAACATAATGGTTTTTTTTTTTTTTTTTTCCTCCTCTCTATGGTCACACTCTTTACGTCTTCCCTTTCTGCTCACTGAAGTGATTCACTATGAAGATTGCTAGCCCACTTTTTCAGAGGGCTTGGGTATCTACGCTCATTTGGTCTTCTTTTTGGCCATTTTCTCTACTTTATTCCTTTTCTCCCTGACCCTCTTGCTTCCAGTGGCTCTCCAGGGTCTTTGTGTCTGTTGCAGACAGAGCTTTCCTGTGCCACCACCGCCTTGCTCCGTGCATCCCTCACTGGCAACAAATCTGCTGCCACTGCCTCTGCTTGGTGCGCGTTTCTCCCCCTCGCAGCCTTCTTGCTCTCTGCCTCCTGCCCCATTCGCTCTTTTTCCCCAGGAGATCCCTTTCCTTGGCAAATGTCAGATTTCATCCAGCAGAATACTGAAGCTGCAGCTCTCAGAGAGCCGACCTGTGCAGCAAAGAGCTGCTGGCAGACGTACCGTGGTGTCTCCTGTTGGGTGTCGTAGCGTGGAAGTCCAGCTTCCCTGCGCAGCCAGAGGGGGCCGCGCCTCTCACTGCGATGGGTAGCTTGTTAGGCCTTAAAGCTGGCTGAAAGGGCCGAAGTTTAAACTTTATTTGGTCTTAACTTCTGGAAATTATTTCTGTATTTCTTTCTTAGAGTTAGTAGGAAACAGCGCATTCTGGTGTCTTGAATTTATGGATGTAGCAGTTCAGAGTGCTGGTCGTCTGGTATCTTACAGCTATTGATGACCTGATCTAGGTTCTTCAAAAGGAAGTGAAGGAAATACTGTTGTGACCAGTACTTCACCATCTTTTATGGACCTATAGGGAAGTAACTTTTCTGAAAAATCTAAAAAAAATCCCAAACTGAAGTTGCTTGGCTTGTATTTCAGTGTCCAACTCACTTACCTAGTGTCATTCTGCCTGAAGACAGCTCAAATAAAACTGATGAGCCTGAGATTTTTTTTTTCCCCTCCCAGGTTGTCTGGTTATTTGTACAACTGAATGATTTCTTTATGCTTGTTCAAAAAAGAGCTTTCCACATAGCTGCCCCCCGACAAGCTGTCTTGGTGTTTTTGTCCAGTACCATAGCCCATGAGGCAAGTGGGACTCCAGGAGGAACGCAACGTGTGGTTGCACCTCAGCTCCACGGAGCTTCTCGTTTGTATAAGGCTATCCTGATCCAGACACGCTGCTTACTGATAGGTAATTACAGGTTTAACTCCATTGGTTTCCTAATTGATGTTCCACCCCGTGTGCTGAGCGGTGCCGGGGTCAGTCGCTCTGCGGCGTGGCTTGGTTGCTGCTGGCCTGCGGAACAGCTCGAGTGCTTCCAGAGCACCGTCAGGACAGGCGGATTTCTGCTGGAAGGAAAAGTGTATTCGTCAAAACCGTGCAGTAATCTGTCTTGGAAGGGTATTCGCCACAAGGCACGTCTGAATTATAAGTAGTTGGAGTAATTTAGAAATCCTGCTGTATCCTGCTGCATGTGTTGTTACTCAGATGCCGCGTGTTGATGTGCCATCGTACTGGTGGCCTTCGGTAGTAGATTTAAATGTAGTGTCCTGACCTCTGCAGTGGCATTTTGCTGGTACTGCGGTGTTTTGGTAAAACGGCAATAACTGACAAGTTTATTTTGTTGAGTTGGACCTGAGGTTTTTGGCACAGTGCAGAATTACAGCCTACGGGGGAAAAACTTGTGATGGGTTTCATGTTCTGATGCCACTGAGCCATCCGGTGGTATGCTGAGGTCTCCATTATGGAAAAGCCTTTTGTTTTTGGATTGGTCTTCGTGTGTCGGCATGTGCAATGCTAACAGATCACAGGAATTTTTCTGTTGTGGTTTTTCAATGCCTAAACATGATCACAGAAGTTTTGTAGGTGGTGAAAAGGGCTGTTGACAAAGAAATCTCTTGCCAGACTTGTGTTCAATGGGAAAAAATGAAAAAAAACTCCCAAATTAAGGAGAGTTGGCACAGGAAAATTTTGTATTGGAGCTAAAGCTTAAGATCAGTGAATGCTTTTGTAGTTGCGTGTTGTGGGTCCTGATCTCCTACTAACTCACTCCCATTGTATCCTGTGGAAACAGGACTGGGCTCAGAACGTCTTTATTTAACATCTGTGGCCAGCTTTTCTGTTTTTTCTTTATGCCATTAAGGAATTTTGGAATGGAAAACAAGCCCAAGAGGACACATTCATCCCCAGCATTCTTCTGTAAAGCTAATGGAATTATCCCAGTAATAACTTCGACTGTGTGATTTAATCAAGCATTCTTTTAGTGCGAATGACTATTTTAAAGACCAAACTCCAGCAGTTTATTTTAATTACGAGTAAAATGAAGGGAACAGGGTTACTTTATAACATAATATGATACACATTTTTTATATACTTAAAGATTTGAGGTAACCCGCTCCTATAAATGTCATTGTTCTAATGGGTTAGCAAGAATTTGAATACCTTTTTTCCACGGAACAGTAATATTCTGGCGAGGAGGAATAAACCGCTACCGATGAGGTTCCTGTGGGCAAATGTTTTGTGGACACTCACCGGGCACTTGGCAAAATCCCAGAGTTTTTGTAGGACACAGAGGTGTTGCCTCAGCTCCGTTTGGTTACAGTAAGGTCACAGGCAAAGAAAAGGATTCTCTCCACTCAGTTCCAGTTCTCTTTTTGTTTCGAGGGTTGGGTGGGTTTCACGTTGTTCCTGGAACCCAAGGAGAAGCAGCGGGCTGACTGACAGCAGGTTAACGGTGCCGGGACTGACCTTTTAGAGGAGTGTTCTTGGGTGCCCTCAAATCGCTGAAAATCCTACCTGAAAAACTCAAGGTCGTGTAATTTTTGGTTTTGATTTGGTTTATTTTGGACCTGCTTAAATATATAATGACAGAAATAATGCCTGCGCTTCCAAGGTTTGAATTTTTTCTCCTTCACGTTCTAGGAGATGCAATGTAAATGTCCAGCTGTTCAGTGCTGCCCTGGCATGTCTGAAGACCAGCGATGACCCAGTAACTGCTACATCTGCCCTTCCCTGCTGTAGCAGTTTAAGAATTGCTATTATTTCTTATTTCACTGGTGACAATTTCAGCAGGAAATACCCTTCCCTAAGGCTCTAATGCTGCCTCCTTATTGCTGTTACCACTCCTGAGATTTATTGTTGCTGTGCTCAAGGCAGTGACCCCGGGCAGCGCCAAGTAGCAGTGACCAGCTCCCGGGTGGTAAGGATCGAGCCCGAAGCACCTACCCATCGGTAGCTCTGTCTGTCTCTGGGGGACTTCTGTCATAGCAGTACTGAGCGCATGCGAGGTGAGTCCCAAGTCTGAGACAGCTGAAACGTGGTGACATCATCCAAAGATTTATTAGAACATCACTTAAAATTTATTTTTCTACTGTCTTAACTTTTTCCCCCAATTCTTGAATCCTTTTTTTGCAAGGAAAAGGATTTTTATCCCTATTTTTGCTGGAAGATGCAGTGGAGATTTTTTTTTTCCCCTTAGGAAAAAAAGGATTTCATTCTCTTCTGCTTTGTGTTATGAATTATTTTTCATGTCACATTTGAAATTGTTGCATACTGAACTTGCACAGAAGTTACTTGTTCTGTTTTGCTTTGCTATCCCCAGCTCCAAGTGGTGACAATTAGTGAAACGCTCTGTAGCTCATTAGTAACGCATCCCAGTGTTATTCTGTCCCAGTAATTATGACTGATGTAGTTGTGCAAACGAGCCTTGCTGTTTAGTAGTGTGTGCCTGTTCTCTGTAGCTTCTGGAATTTACGTAGGGGACGCTCGCTCCGCACAAAGTGCTTCACGTGTTACCGTTTCTCACGCAGACGTCACTCTGAAGTGCCATTACAACTCAGCCGCTGTGTGTGACGACGTAGCGTGTAATTGTGTGGACTCCTAAATTCACTCCTGAATACACTGATTTTTGATGTGAAAGCTTTTTATTGCTCGAGTCTTTCCATTGCTGCTATCCCTGCGTGCATTTGAAGACTCGCTCGCTTCCAGCTGCAGTGGGCTTTCCTTCCTATCGCTTACAGCTCCGACATTTGCTGCAGAGCAGCCGATGGCAAAAGATGGGCTTTTCTGGAGGATCACACATTTTGGGGAACGGGAAGGCGGTGTGTAGCTTCTGCAGCTCCTGCTCCTGGGACAGGAGTGTCTCCACCGCTTGCAGCAGACGGAGCCTGTTGAGAAGCCACTCGTTGCTGTTCTCAGGAGCATCAGTATCAGAGCGTGGTCATACGTCGCAAATACAAAGGTAGAGAGCAGCACACGTCCGGAGAGCGATGGTATGAAGCTCTGGTGAGCGTCTTGAAGCAGGTATTGCGCAGCGCTGAACCAGAGTGGAGAGCGATCGAGATGGGGTGGTTCAAGTGAAAAAGCAGGGAACCCTCACCCCAGGTAACAAGCGGCTGGCACAGCATTTCACCTTGTCCTGAATTGTAGGACCGGGGGGGAACGGCTTTAAGCTAAAAGAGGGGAGATCTGGATTAGAAGTAGGAGGAAATTCTTCACGGTGAGGGCGGTGAGGCCCTGGCACAGGCTGCCCAGAGAAGCTGTGGATGGGGCTGTGGGCAGCCTGCTGCAGTGGGAGGTGTCCCTGCCCATGGCAGGGGGTTGGAAGCGGATGGGCTTTAAGGTCCCTTCCAACCCAAACCGTTCCGTGATGCGACGAATTACCCAAATTATCCAAAGTTGCAGCAGTTTGTGTTTCCACATGAAGTCTTACATGGAAGCCACGTCAGTCCTGTTCGTGGCGATGCTTGTCGAGCGGTAGGTAGCCCTGCTGTTGGTGGGAGCCGGGTGGCGGGGAGCCCGAACAGAAACTTCTGACGTGTGCAGCTACTGAATTGGTTTAAGCGCTCACAGACCAAACTTCTGCTGACTTGGGCGGGTTTGTGTCGGGTCGGCGCTTTGTTACGCGCCCGGGCGTTCTTCGTCCCGCTGCTTGGCGGCCGCAAGACCCTGCTCAGGGGGAGTCCCTGCAGTCTCCTTGTGACTTGTGCTCGACGCTGTGTGTGTGCTGGAGGCTGCCAGGCGTCTTTGCTAGGGCAGATTCGGCTCGGTCTTTGAGGATCTGGATAAGCTGGATCCAAGAGTATGGAAAAGGAACAGCTACTTCATGTAGTTATTGGGTTTTGAATGTGGCCTAAAGAATGACAGGGGGAACCCTTTAGATGGTGAAAGCTCTCGGATGCCAGTTAGCATCTATTTTCTAATCAATGATTTGATTCCTGGCATACGCTGCGGGCTTTGCTTTTGAAGGAGACGCACACATCAGAGAAAATATTGGGAACATATGTTTTTCAGTTTGCAAATGGCAAAACAATTTTGGTGTTGAAAGAGACTGATGGTGTTACTTGATTGCCTTGCCGTGCCTTGGTAATCAACAGTTCTGATAGAAGAAATAGGATGGCTTTAATGAAACGAGCTTTGGGCTGGCTGCTTTGTATGCTTTCTCTACTACTGCCAGGGCGAATGGGTTGTACGCCTCAGAGCGTTGAATATAATTTGTTTTTGTATATAATTTTGTTTTAACCAGCATTTAGGATTTCCTGTGTTAGGTGTGTTGCTTTTAAACCTGGTTTGTGGGATCCTTCAGCTGTGCCCGCTGCGAAGCCGTGTTATGCCGTTGTTGCTGGGCAGACTCGAGGTCCGAGACTGGCGTGTTGTGTAGGGACAGTTCGTAATCTTACATTCTGAAATGGGATCAGGGTGGTTTAGATCACGCATATCCCCTTGTGGTCTGTTAACCTTCTCTCGTTGCCTCTGGAAGAACACGTGCAGCCTGTTGTTAGGTAACTGTAGGTTTGAGCCGAGCTTTTCCCCGTTTTTTCCAAAGGAGAGGTGCAGTGACTCCGTCTTCCTGAAGCACTTGAATGGGATCATGTTATGTCGAGATGCACGAAGCCACCCAGAGCACAGCTCTCACTCGCTTCCCGTGACTGCAGAGGGAGCAGAAGCTAGTTCTGCTGAATTCGGGAGGTACGAAGCCGAGCGAGAGGCTTTCTGCTTGCTGCCTTCCCGCTGCTGCGGGGCTGGCTGGCTGCCCAGCTAGTTGCCCCTCGGATTTGTCGCGTTCTGCGGGGCGGTGACAACGGCGGCCTGAGGATGGGGCTCATCAGAACGCCGCGTTCGCCCTTCCCACGGGCCGTCAGCAGGGGCTGAGTGCTGGGTGTCGAGCAGAGCCCCTTGCTGTGCAAGCCGAAGGGGTGGCTGGCAGCAGGAGGCTGGTGGGGATGAGCTGGGGGCTGCGATGCGTGTCGTTCGTGTGCATTACAAATGTGAACGGGCTGTGTGTGTTTCTGGAGAGATGTTAGCTGATTGTTCTGTGTCCCGTGTACTCGCCCGTCAGGTACGTGAACCAAGCACGTGTGTGTTCAGAGCATGTGTGCAGAACAGTGGGACCCCCAAGGTAAACTGGGATGTGCCAGCGTTGTGCAGAGAGGATTTAAAACTCTTCCTTAGAGGCGGCCGTGTGAGCCGGCTCTTGCAGCAGGCAGCTGCCCCCTTATGATGCCGAGCCTGTTGCGGAGTTGAAATTGAGAGGGGCTCGAGCTTTAGCTGTATTTCCATGCTTCAGAGCTTTCACGGGAGCCGTAATGCTTCCTTCCTCTGCTGTTTTTCCAGCCACAGGAGTGCAAAATTTCACGCAGCCTGATCCGTAGCAGAGCCGAATTCCCAACATGAGCTTTGTAACTACAGGAGGAATTGCAGTCAGCAGAGCTCCTCTGCAACCACGCTGGTATGCAATGAGATGTAGCTGGAAGCGGGACGGGACCCCAGGTTTTCAGGCTGGAAAATCCCTGCTGAAGTGCCGTGAGTGGGGGTGGGTTTGCGTAATTAAATGGAAATGAAGGAATGTCTTGGGTTGCTGCAGACACTTAGCTGGGGCTGGTGTGTTCACTCGGGATAGCAGCCCTAATCTGCGACCGCAGGTTACTGCTGGATCCCTGCCACCTTGTTTAAATTACATTTGTGGCCTGGGGGTGTAAGCAGGAAGCCAGTGTAATTTTCAGGCTGTGGACACCAGCGTATTTTCACGAGCTGAAGTTAAGTGTCTCTGGGGATGCTGAATATCACTGAAACATTTCCTGAGTTCTCTTAAGCTGCACAATGGTATGTCCGAGTCTGTTTTCCAAAGGGCAGAGCCTTTGTTTAGTTAGAGAGCTCTTGCTGTAGGTCACTGAGCTAGTACGCTTTTGCACTTATAATTTATTGAGGAACAGAGAAAGAGGAGGAAGTTGTGCAGGAAAAATGAAGTGCCTTAGATCAGCTAGGGATACTCTGGTTTCTTTCATGTCCCCACACCAACTTACAGTGTAACTAAACCCTCAGGGAGACCGTGACTTTATAACCATCGTGTCAGAGCTAGCTTTTTGGGCTGTAAGTAGTGAGCTGGTCGGGCGTGCACGTGGGTTTAGGTGACCGTGCGACGGCTGGCTGGGCAAACGGCTCTGCGTTTCGGTGCTTCGGTTTCATTCTCGTGCTACTTAGCCCCTATGGCACCAACACGGCGGCAGCATGGCTTTAATCGGGGATCTGCAGCATCGCTGTGCTCAGGCTCGCTGCCGTCTCCGCGGGACTCGGAGCCCCAGGAGCGCTGCTCGGCCCCGGGAGGCCGGGGTGGAGGCCGAGGCGAGGAGGCGGCTGGGGGAGGCCGCTGGGGCCGCGTCCCCACCGCGCTCCTGTGGCTGGCGAGGGCCCGGCGCCTGTGTGCGAGCGCTGCCTCCCGGTCTCGTGGCGTTCTGCTTAAAGGCCTCCATCCTGGGGTCCCGAGGCGTTTCAGGTGAGCGGTTTGTATTTCTTGGTCGTGTCTTCCCCTTTTCGACTTTGCTGAATTGAAGCACGGGAATTTAGGTGACTTCTTCCTGCGTCACAGTGCTCTGCGTTAAGCACAAATGCGCAAATCTCTCGTTTGTCACTGAAACGTTCGCTCCTCCTTTCCCTTTCTTTCCTCATCACTCAGTCTCCCACATCTTTCAATCTTCTTCGTCTCTGCCTTCAGCCCGTCCCTTCCTCACAATTCCCACTGCCCCTTTTCCCTGGGGGGCTGCGTCCCTTCCCAGCACTCCCCTCCTTTATCTGGAAGCTTCCTGGCAGCCTCGCGTCTCTTCTGCAGGCGCGGGCTGGCTCCGGGGACGCGACGTGTTGCCGCTACAGGCGATGCGTTCTCGCCCCCGCCTCGTTCGGCACGAGCGCGCGCGCGAACCGCCGGGCTGCCGGGCGGAGGCGACGACTCGCGCTGGAAGGACGGGTCCGGAGAGCCGGGAGCATCCCGAGGGATGAAGCGAGCTGCGGTGCTCGGCTTGCGTGGTCGTGCATAAATCCAGGCAGCTTCTGTGAATCCTGGAACAGTGTGCCGGCTTGGTGTGGCCCGCTGTGTTCCAAGTGTTCCTGCTGTTGCTCGTGCGCGGGGTGCGAGAAGGGAAGGTCGCTTCGTTACTGTGACAGCCCTTTCCCCACCCTTGCGGTGGTAATTGAACATTGTTCTGCTACCCGAAGCCAGCCATGACACATGAAGGTAGAAACAACGCACGTTGGCTATACCGCACTTTAAAGGGTTAGGCAATTTTATCGTGGAAGGAGGAATTCCCTGGGAAGAGCGTGGTAGCTGCAGCTGGAATAATACAGCCGCTGGGAGCTGCACCTCTCGGGTAAAGGGGCTGGCAGGTAGGGCTGCTCATCTTTTACTTCCAGCTCTGCCTTTGCCTCGCTGTGGTGCTTTTGAGCAAACCTTTTAAGTGCCTTGGGGAGCAGCACAGCCGCCTGTGCGGATGTGTATCCCTGGTTTACTTCGGAGCGCAGAAATCCCCGGCAGCACAGAGGTGTGAAGGGCAGGCAGCTTAGGAGACCCTGTTGCATGCTTCCTTCGTGGGGATGAGCCTTGTTTGGTGGTGGGTATGGTTTGAGATGAAACAAAAAATGAAGCCCTAATATTGCTTATTTCCCAAACAGCCTCTCGAAGCTCCTCGTCAGCCCTTGCTGGCTCCTCCTGCTTTCCCAAATTCCAAGAGTAACAACATAGGTGAAACGGACTTGATGAAAGCTTGTTTATGCAGGGTCTGCTTTTTATTAGCTCAGCTGTGTTTTATTTTTTCAGCACTGTTTGAAGTTTCATTGTGCTCGAGATAGGATCTGAATCCATCCCGCTTTTCCTACTTGCTTCAATTTTGTCAATTAGAAGCGCGGTGTTTTAAATTATGGGTTGCTCTTTGACGTTATCGTTGAGTAAGAGCTGTATGCCTCAGTGACATTTCAAAGGAATTTGTAGCTCTGAAGTTCAGCAGAAGGAAGAAGGTTGTGCCTTGAGGCGTTACTGTTAATCAGCAACATAGTGCCCTTGGAGGGGCTTAGTGAATGCTGGATGTGACTTCGGAGAACGAGATGAATTACATTTTTCCCGTTTTTGTCTGATATTACATTAGCTTTGTAGAAGTGTGCCCTGAACTTCACGACAGAGTATTTTAACTTACTATGGGTGAGACACATCTGGAATTTCATCGGGGTTATTCTGTTAGTTCAGTTGGGTTTCCTGTTAAGGTTAGACCCTTGGGCAGCTTTCTCAGTGTTTATACAGTTGATCTGGTCCACTGGGGTCTTGGTCCATGTAATCGTACCAGAAAAGGCTAGTACAAATGTCTTTACAGTTGGACTTCTGCTGTCATAGTGTCTTTACCTTCATTTGATGACAAATAGTCCTGGCCAGAATATCCTGCTCTTTCTGTAGCTGTGAAGAAAGGATGGGAGAAGAGCACCGCCCCTCTTGCACGGTTTGGAGACCTTGGGCACAAATGAGCTAAGTCTGTGGTTAAGCAAAACACGTAAAAATGGTTTTGTATATATTCTGTTCATTTTGATACAATTTTCACGTATGCTTAAGTGTTTTCCTGAATGGGGCCCTAAGGATTTGCCTGGGGCTACAAAGAGAACCTTTGGCAGAACTAGCAATTAAACCTGAGTGATACGATCTTAATCATTTGGGTGGCATTTCGTGCTGCAGAAACCTGAACGAGAGCTTTATAGAAAGACAGAATCAATATTCACGCCTGTACCTGAATCTCTCCTAAACTCCACGTAGCTGCAGCCTTCACCACGAGCATCCCGGTGGGCAGTTCGTAAAAACAGAAGGCTCCTTGCTCCTGCACCGAGACTGTAATTAGAGAGTAAGCGAGAAGCCCGGATAGCTGTGCTTTCTCCTTGGAAGATGAAATTGGAAAGCACCAGGATCAAGGCAGCTGGGAAGTCTGAGTTAATTTCTGTGTTTTAGCTGGTGCCAGCAGTCTAAGCATAAATAGGGGAATTATTTAGAACAAATTATAAAAGATGAGCAAACAGAAAACAATGGCTTTGCGTGAAGTGTTGCTGTTTAACTGATTGAAGTAATCCTTACGCCTAGTGGAAAAAGACTATTTTGTTTAGGGTAAAAAAGTTAACATTCCCATCTCTTCCTCTTCCCTCCTTCCCCACATCTGCGTTTTGAATTAGTTTGGAGCGTGCTTGCATTTTTAAAGTGGTAAAACTCAGTGGAATTTTATAATCCACAGATAATATTCAATTGAATGAAACGTTTCCCTCTTGTTCCCAGCTTCCTAAAAACTGAGCACCCAAACCTGCATAAGGAGCGAATGGATTCTCACGATTTTCCTCTTCCTTCTCCTGAAGCCACGCAGCAGCTCTCCTGTAGGCATTGACCTCCGCTCCGTGCGGGCGTCCCACCGCTGGCTACGCCGTGTCCCGTCCTTGCCGACCGCGCCGAGGAGCGATGGAAACGTAACCTGGTTGTGTCTGTGTTATGTCTTGTGAAGAGCTTCGGGTGGCTTGGTTCTGAGTTAGCGCTGAGCCGGGCCCGCACCGGCGGTGTCCTCTGGCTTTCTAGGGCAGCAGCATCTGCTTCAAAAGCTTCTCAAGCCCAAAAAATTTTAGGTGGAGTGAGCCTGGAGGATGAAAAAGAAAGCGACTAATGAAGGCTTCGTTCTGCGTAATTCGGCAAAAAGTTTATTCCTTCCTGAATGATTTCTGCTGCTTCAAGTTGTTTTTGTTGGTGCCTTTTAGAAAATTACACAATTGCGAATGATACAGGCAGAAGCTAAGGGATGAGGGAGAGCTGCTTCCATCTGACTTGGCAGCTACCAAAATAAACAGCGCTCTAGCAAAGGTTTTGAGAGGTTTAGCTGGCCCTCAGGAACTTGCTGTATCTTTCTTTTCAAATCAACATTTCAATCCAAACCACATCTTTTCAAAAATAGAGCTACAATGTTTCAGTGTCCTTTTTTTTTTGCATAGATTGGCTCTGTCGGATGAGCAATTTTGCAGGCGTGTTTTCTGCAGCTTTTTCCCATCGCTTTCTTGAGCAATAGAGCCTCGCCAGGGATAACGAGCGTCTGTGAAGTAGAAGCAGAAAAAATATCAACAGAGTCTGCCATCTTCATCTTACTAGTAGATTTTAAAAGGACAAAAAAGTTGACTTGAATGTGGTAGCCCAGTAACTGACCTTTATCGAACATCTTTAAATGGATGCTTTAACTCAACAGGCAAATTGATGCTTTACTCACAGCTGTGTTGGAGGCAGCATTGAACCATCGGTAGAGCCTGGGGGTAACTAACAACTGGGTCTTGTCAGAGTGAAGAATCGGTGTATACAGCCAGTGTCATTTGCCGTAAAATTCCATGTTCTGCCAGCTGCAGATGGAGTAGTTTTGTGAAGTGGACATTTATTTAGAATGAGTTATGGGGATTTGAATTTACAGTTAGAGTGGCTAAAAGGAAACAGTTTGGGTTTCTAATGGTCTTACGTTGGTAATCCTTTAGCAATTAATTTTCGAGTGCAAGACTTACTGGGAGCTCGGGCCAGTTCTACTGAAATCAAGAAAAACTTTATCATTGACTTGAAAGGAATGCAGAAGCATTTTTGATAGTAAAAAACAGAAATTTTTTGGTACAGAGTGAATTGGTATGCAGAGTAAAAGGAGCTGTGTGCTGAAAGCAACAACTTCTTTCCTAGCAGCTGGTCTCGGAGTACTTCAGTTTTGTTATGCTTGGAGATCTCCACTCTCAGAAGATGGCGATTGGATACATCATAAAACATTTAGAGCATCGAAATGCACGTATGTATGCACGCAGGGCATCATTGGGCAGAACCTTGTTTCCATCCTCCTAGGATGTTCTGAAAGAAATCTTTCTTTTTGTGTGCTTTCTCTGAGAAACAGGTGGCTTGGTGCGAAAACTGAGGAAAACTTATTTAGTTGTGTTTTAATTATGCGAGTTAGGTCTGTGGTTACGGTCTCATTATCTTTTCTCTCTCTTTAGGGCTGATTGGCTAATTGTGTGGTTTGCTGCTAATTGCCAGAGCGTAAGAAAGCAAAATTATTCAAATAACTTTCCAAGGATTGTGTCTGGCATCTGAACATATTTTAGGTCAGGCTTGTGCTGTTCTGCCTTGTCCCACATCACTTAACCCTCTGTGGTCAGAGAAACCCCGACAGAGCCATTTAGATGTGACGCTGTGTTCCATCTATGATACTTTTTTGTTTTTTTTAACCATATGAAGGTGCGACCAGAGCATAAGACTGTTAAAGAAAGTGTAGGACTAATGTGGTGGCTTACTCTGGGAAGTCCTTGTTCGCAGGCCCCCATGACAGTTGTAAGCACCGACCGAGAAGTGCTGGGGTCTCCATAACCCCCATGGAACGACTCCTTCAGCAGCACCCGGACTCCGGCTCTGTTAATGCCTGGGTCGTGATGATGCCCGTTAAGCACCGCTCCCGACTCGCCCGTCGCTCCGCGCCACGCAGCACCAAGGTGGAGTATTTACCTCGACAGGTCTCTTTGAGGGAAGTCATCAGTGAATGTACTCATTCAAGCAGCAGAAGCTCTTAATTAGGCCTTGTAATTGAATTAATCTAGTCTGGAAGAATAAGCTGTGGATGTTTTTTTTGCCCATCAGCCTGTGGACCCCCGCTACCCTGAGATACGTTCCGGGGATGTGATGCTCGCGGCGCCGGCTGGTCCCAGCCGTGCGGGCAGCAGCTCCCAGCGGAGCTTCGCGGGATGCTGCGGCAAACATTTTGCCAACGTAATGCCAAGCATAAATTTAGAATTTAAAAATTGAGTTTTAAAGACTGATTCAACTGCAGCATGTTAAGGTTATTAATCACAAAATAGCACTGTAATATTTGCAGTTACGTTCATTCCTGTCCTATCCGTCAGTGTAAGCTCTTTATCCAGCACTGTTACAAGTGTTGGAGGAGTATTGCCAAAATACACAGAGCAAGAGATGAGACAGAAATAGACCTGGACTGAACTGGAGTTCAGTCTGGAGAAAGAATTTAAAGAGCATTATGAACCGAATGTTACTCGCTTCAGATTGTCGTTAACAAGGGGAAATAAACAAAAACAGAAAGTAATCCGGTGACCTTCTCAGACGTTCACTGGGAGCTACGAGCGCGGGCCAGCGTCGGTAGATGCCTGCTGCTCCCCTGCCGCGCCGTCAGGAAGCAGCGGTCGCGGTTCCTATCGGCTGTTTATCCCTCGCTGTGGGCTGAAGGAAGCAAAGCAGTCAGGCAAAGCTTGTGTGCTAGATTGAGTCAACAAACGCGTTTTTTTTTTTTTTTCTTGTCTGCTGGCGCTTCGTTGTTAGAAAAGAAGCGTCAAGAACTTCTGTACTCTCGGAAGCACTGGATGGACGAGCCAAAAGCCGCCCTGCGCAGAAGAGGTGTGAGGAGCGTGGGCAGCGGTTACGCACGGACTGGTTCCCTGGGAGGGCTCCGGGCCTGAACGCAGAGGACCACCAGGTTGGGACTCGCTCTCCGTGGCTCTTCCCGTCCTTTGGCCTCTCCTAGGGACTGTCGGCCGAGTTGCCAGCTGCGGCTGTGCTTTTTGTAGCTTGGGCAATCGTCCATTGAGAGGCGGCTGGAGACGGCCAAAGTCGCTTCAGAAATGCTGGCTGCTGGCCCCCGGTGAGAGGAGACCGCCGGGGCTGTTCGAGCCGCCGGGGAGCGGCGGAGGAAGGTGGGTCTCCTGCCGGTGCCGGGACTCGGAACGGTCGTTTGTCCCCAGAAAGAAGAACTTGCTTCGTGTCAGCCTCTTTACATTTGGGACATGTAATAACCTTGGCATTGCTTTGAATTTTAGCCACACAGTGTCAAGGTTTCTGGTCTCTTTGCCAGAAACAAAAACAAGACAAAATCTTCTCCCCCACCAGTGGGACCAGAGGGGATGTTCAAGTGAATTATTTTCCTGGAACAAAGATCATCCCAGAGACCTACTTAAGTCAGGTTGGCTTTTTCTTATTTCCAGCCTGGGGGAATAGGTTTTCTGTGGGTGGCTCAAAAGGGAGTGTGATGTGCTGCTGCCCATGCTGGGGCTTGAAGCTGTGAGGCTGTTTTGTGCAGCACCCAATTAACAGAGAATTTGTAGCAAAGCGAGATTTATTTTAACTGTTTCTGTGGAAGATGAGGCTATTCTGCATATCCTGCTTTATTACTGTAGAAGATTCTTATCCTCTCTATCTTTCTCTCTTCTATTCTTAGAAGAGTTAACAGTGGGCTTGTAGTTATTGTGCTAGGCAAATTAGCACCTAATTTTTATTATTGGTTATTACATTTGGTAAATAACTTTTAGAAAATGACACTCGAGGCCCATAGGCTGAATTTAGTGCTGGTTGTAGTAGACAAAAGATGATATTAGATTCTCTTCCCTGGAGATCTTCAAGCTAGCTTTCCTTTTCCAAGAAATATAAACATATATAGTGTCGTCTTTACCATTTTTGTTGTTCTCCTTTATAAAAAACAAACAAAAACAACAAATAAAACAAACAAACATAAGGCTCTTAGATGTTGTAAGAATGGGAAATAATAATACAAAGAAGCCACTTGTTAAGGCAGATTTTTTAGCAAAACCTCTCTTAGACCTTTGGTCTTCAGGTTCCATCCATGCTTTGGCCACTGCCCTGATGAAGAATTAGATGTACGAGGGTGGTGACCGTCTCCATCAGCGAGCCGAGGATGGAGCTTCAGTCCTAATGTACTAGTGTACTAATTAGTACACTAATGCTGTGTGGGGCTGCTTGACAGTGGTCTGCCTGCCTGGCTTTTGTTTGAATGGCCAAGCAAAGGAAAAAAGCTGTGCGTGCAGCCTGACTCCTTCCAGGCGTTAGTCTTCTGAAGTTGGAGTTGCATGTTAAAGTTAATAGTCATAAGTCATGAGGCTGAAAAAGTATTTAAAAAAAAAAAAGTGACTGCATTAAGGGAACATGTGAGGTTGCTGGGTTGGTTTGGCTCCTTTTCTGTCTGGTTAAGGATCTGGTAAAAGCTGCTCACTGCAGTTCTTGGGCTTTTTAAACATTAATATAATTACACCCAGGTCAGAGCCTGAAAGCTAAAAGCACCGGGGTCCCGAGGGAATGTCATTAGGGGGAATCTAAACAGCCGGTTGCACGTTGTGGTGCTAAGCATCTCGGCGTGCTCCTTGCGTTCACGGGGACGGGAGCCCTGCCAGTGGGGCTGGCCTCGGCTGGGGAGCTGGTGGTGATGGGGGCAGCATCCCCAAGCTGCTGCCGTAAGTTGTTTCTTTTCCTCTAGGTGGTGGTTAGCTTAGATTTGCAGTCAGATGCTTGCGTTTAGTGGTCTACTATGGAAATTCATAACTGGTTAAAAGTTGAGCAGCTTTTTAATCATGATAACGTTTAAAACAATAATTCTGATTCTATGTCAAGTCAGCTGTTTGAGAAATAAAAATGCTCACTGTAATTTGAGAGATTGCAATTAAAAGTAGTTTCTCTGTAGTTGTGGCTGAGACATCTCACTCCAGCATTGGAAAAGAGAAGAAGTTTGCAGAACTTTTCAAATAAAGTCAATGCTCAGCGCTGCTGGAGAACAGCTCTTAGGGACTAATTGCACACCAGTTTCTTTCGGCAGCAGTCCTGGCTTAGGCATGGAGATGGACAGCTGGACAGGCAGGACCAATGAGCCAAGGCCAACTGTATGAAGTTTAACAAGGCCAAGTGCCGGGTCCTGCACTTGGGGCACAACAACCCCAAGCAGCACTACAGGCTGGGGGGTGAGTGGCTGGAAAGCTGCCTGGCAGAGAAGGACCTGGGAGTATTGGTTGGTAGCCGGCTGAATATGAGCCAGCAGTGTGCTCAGGTGGCCAAGAAGGCCAACAGCATCCTGGCTTGCATCAGGAACAGTGTGGCCAGCAGGACTCGGGAAGTGATTGTCCCCCTGTACTCGGCTCTGGTGAGGCTGCACCTCGAGTCCTGTGTTCAGTTTTGGGCCCCTCACTACAGGAAGGACATCGAGGTGCTGGAGCGTGTCCAGAGAAGGGCAACGAAGCTGGTGAGGGGTCTGGAGAACAAGTCCTATGAGGAACGGCTGAGGGAGCTGGGGTTGTTTAGCCTGGAGAAGAGGAGGCTCAGGGGCGACCTTGTTGCTCTCTACAGGTACCTTAAAGGAGGCTGTAGCGAGGTGGGGATTGGTCTCTTCTCCCACGTGTCTGGTGATAGGATGAGGGGGAATGGGCTAAAGTTGTGCCAGGGGAGGTTTAGGTTGGATATTAGGAAAAATTTCTTCACTGCAAGGGTTGTGAGGCATTGGAACAGGCTGCCCAGGGAAGTGGTTGAGTCACCATCCCTGGAGGTCTTCAAAAGACGTTTAGATGTAATGCTTAGGGACATGGTTTAGTGGTAAACTTGGCAGTGCTAGGTTAATGGTTGGATTTGATGATCTTGGAGGTCTTTCCTAACCTAAAAAATTCTCTGATTCTATCTTAGCTGTCCCAGCGGATCATTCCCAATCCTGTGTCACCTCCTCACTTGTGGTGGCAGAAGTGCTTGAGAGCCTGTACAGGAAACAAGACTGGGAGGTGGATCTGATGGAAAAAGAAATACATGTGTGTGTGTGTGTGTATACATATATATATATGTACATTGTGTGTGTGTGTGTATTTGAAACCTGTATTAGTCTTCTGATCTCGAAAACTGTCAAAGTCGCCCTAACTAAGAAGCAGCACTTGGATGCAAGGCAGGATGGGAAGTGCTTAAATTCTCATCACCCATGAGGTGGATGTGTGGTAGCCGTGCCCTCTGCGTGATCCCCCCCCTCCATTTTTTTCTCATTCTGTTCACTGCCGCACTGCGTGCCGATGATTTGTTGTCCAATCTCACCCCAGAACTTGTGAAGGAGAGATGGCAAGAAGGAGACCGGAGGAGTACGTAGACCTCGTGTGAATGCAGCAGTGCTGGGTGTCTGAGCTGTGTGACAGGTATTTTTCCTGTCCTCCCCCAAATCCTTAGGTTACTAGTTATGAAGTTTATTTGCGTGTTGGAAGGTGTCAGAGGTGTGGGGTTCTTTGATTGCTTGGTTTTGGTGTTTGTTTGCTTACTTGTTTGGTTTTAATCCTGGATATATAAGGAAAATGGCCTTGCTCTGAATTAGAGGAATTCAGAATGGCCAACTCCTTGGGTTACTAGAGAGCTCTCTGCTTATTTCCAAAGGAGAGGAATTTTATCAAATTTGACCCCAAAAACCCAGCGTTGAGATTGGTAATGTCTGCCCAATGGACTGGTTGTTGTGTTGGTGTTGCTTTCCGCAAGCAATGTGAAAAACCTCCATAACAAACTGGTCCCAACTGTTCCAATATCAGTGCCTAAAAACAGACTTGCATCGTAGCATCAGAGCGTATGTATTCTGTTAGAATATTTCATGTGTCAACCCAGTGAAGAACTAGTGAAGTAAAAAAAAATGTTTTTTTTTCTTCTGCTCCACTTGGCATGCTTGCAGGACCTGGTGTAAGTGTAAATATTCTGTATTTAGAGTTACACATTTGTACTTATGCTTGATTTGAGGAATGTGTGGCTTGCGTGCTTGGTTTCTGCATGCAGTTGTTGAGACTTTGGGTAGTTTTGGGTGTGGGTAAACGTGCAGTTAGATCTGGGTTGGCTACGTGTGTGCTATTCCTGATGCACGACAGGACGTTGTGCTTTCACTGCTGTCCTCAGACACTGTTCTGAATACGGACACATTCATCTTTTTTCTTTCTATAGTATTTACTGTTTTATTTAACTTGCCATACGTTTTTTCACGTCTTACTTTATTTTAATTCCACAAACCTTTTTGATATTGTTTAGGTGAAAGTACTTATGTATAAGGTGAACTTGTACAGTGTGGTGTGATAGCTGCTAAACCCTTTCAGTTCCTTCAGGAACTCTGCCTGCCTACTCATGCTTCACAGGTAGCGTCTTTGAAGTGCCAAGAACAATTCTGCATCGTGGTCTGTCATCGTGTTACAGCGCCGTAGTTCAGCGGTCGTGTCTTGGTTGCATTGCCTCGTTCTGCAGAGCCATTGCTCCCTCATTCTGCAGAGCCATATCCACACTGACGGCTGTAACTTGATTTAGACTCCGCAGTTTCCAGAGACCCTGCTGTCTTGCTCATCTGACATCCTACAAGAATTCCATGGTGCTATGCGAGAGGAGTCGCCGTTCTTTCTTGAATTCCTTCTTGGCGGTGTTTGCTAGCTGGCAGGTGAACTTAAAGCACCTCTGGCTGGGTCCTCTCACTCCTGGCTCTTGTGAGTGCTCTGGCAAGCAGGTCGCGTGAGCTCGATGGTGGCGTGCCAGCGTATGAAGAGCAGTTGGTGCTGTCCTGTTGGTAGGAGTTAGTGGGCGTCCAGGTGGCGAGAGCCGGTCACAGCACCCTTTGTACCTACAGCGGTGGTCCCGTGAGCTGTATGTGAAGAGTCCCGAGTAACCTTCCTATAACTACGTGATCAGATCATGATGACAATGAGGTGACACCGGTCCAGAGTCGGGTGGCGTTGCCTTTCCAGATGCCTTCTGGGCCAGTAGCCGATGAGTTTCGTGTTGGCCTGTAGCTGCCGGCCTGCCCCAAGGACCAGCACCACCGCCTACGGCTGGGGGTGTTCTGACGTCCCTCAGGTAAGAGCCGGCACTGGGAGGCTTGGTTGCTCTCTTGCACTGGGACTCTGTGGCTCATGTTGATGGTGTTCCTCTCTCGGAGGAGCCCAGCATCACTCCAGGCAGAAGGAACCCATCCATGCGTGCCCGGGGCCTCGCTCGCCCCCACCTGCAGAACTGGCCGGAGCGCTCTGCACGGCTCCGCGAGGTTCTCCCTGCTTGACGCTGCCTAGCCCAGACTCCCTTTGTAACCTCCCGTTCCCCTTCTAAGCTAGGTGCCATTCCAGAGATCTGCTCCTTACTGAGCTCGCAGCAGAGGGCGGCCAGCGCCGTGCCGTGATCCTGCGGCACGCCGCCGAGGGCCCCGCTTGGCATCCGCGCGCTGCTGGAGCGAGCCCGTGCTGCCTGCGGAGAGGGAGGCAGCGTTCTCCTCCGACCTCGACTGGATGGGCTGTTTTAACTTAGCTGGAGGAACGCTGCTCCTCAGATCTTTGTTTTATAGGGAAAGCAAGCCTTTCCAAAGGATTTACTGCTCTAGAATCGAAAAATGTAATCCCGGGACTGATGGGGAATAATGGAGCTTGTGGTTTTACTATATGTATAAAACCCATTCTGTTCTGTGCTTTAGAACAATGGCTGGCAGGGGATAGGTTTTAAGCAAAGCACTTTGGAGATAGCTTTATTACAGGCATATGCTCTAAAGGACGCCCAAAGGAGGAGGATGGTACCGGGCTGAGCAGCAGCAGCATGAGAACGGCAGGATGAGCCCCAGGATGTGCGCGAGTTCCCGGGACGGCTCTTTTGGTGATAGCGTAGCATTTTGACTCGGTTAGTAAATAACATTCAGAGGAAAATGGCTCAAATCGAAGCCATGCAAGCAACCCTCCAGACACTTTAATATTCTGGGAGAGCTTTTGTGTGATCTCTTGGGTGACTTTTAAGCAAATTAAAAACCTACACTCGGCTAAGGCATGCTTAATGCAGCTCCCCAGCAAACTCGTGTGCGACTGTAGTCGACCTCAGCGACGGCTGTTGTTGAAGCTCCAGTGAAATAAAACTTTGGACTGTTCAAAAAAGAAAAACGTCTAGATTACATGGATGATAAGTACATGTTAACTTTTATTGAGCTTGGAAAGCGCTGCATGGTCTGCTGAGGCAGCACTTCCACGCAGCCTACAGCTGAGTTAAATTGGCACCCTGGCAGTTTCACGCTTTTCTTTCGTCCCGACTGCACAATCGTATCCCGCTCTGTGTGCTGGCACTCGGCTGATCTCTTCATGAGGTGGCTTGGGGCACTATACTAGCGGAAATCAATGTTTTTTTTTCCCCTTTTCTTGCCAGTCTATTTATTTATTCGTGCCTGGCTCACCACCTTGAACCACCTTGCCGAGCTACGTGAGTGCCCTGTCCTTGGGCCGGCCCCGGCGGGCCCAGGCGAAGCATCAAGTGCACGAGGGCCACGTTAGGCTGAGGTAAACCCAAGGAACAGCAGCCTTAGGAAAACAGCTGCTCAGGCTCACATTTGATAGCAATTAGGAAGGCGGCTGTTAAACGGCAGAGGGAGGCTGGTGGCGCAGCTCGAGAAGCTGATTCTGCACGAGTTCTTTCTGGCAACCGCTGCTGGATATCTTTCAGGCAGGAGATGTGGCCCTTTTTTTTTTTTTTTTTTTTTCCCTTTTTTTTTATTATTTCCTGGTGCAGACACTTTTTGTTTTGGGGATTTTTGCTCCCTTGTGTTTTCCGAGAGCAGTGGAATGATGTGTCAGAAGTAAATGGATGTGAGAGAAACAACACAACATCTTATGTGCCTATAAACCCATAAGATGCTCAGAAGTCAGTAATACTGGCATGATGTTAGTGCTACTAGGTTTGAAATCATAGATTTCAGTATTGGATAGATATATCTTTCTCGAGTCCTCCTTTCTGCTGTTAAATACTCATTTTTTTTTTTCTACCAGATTTTATCAATCTGAAAAACCATTAACTCTTCAGTTGATATTCTTTTGATGGCTTTGTGTCTTCCTCATATTACGTATTTCCCAATTTTTTTATTTTTTTTTCATCCCAGAAATTGGTCCGGTGACGATAACCACAGACCCCAAGAAATTTCAGTTTGAACTCAGGGAGCTTTATGTTCAGGTGAGTAACTTGTTCCTTCTCTGTGTGGTTCTAGCAGTGCGCCCTGGTTCCTCCCTCTAATCGTTCCTCTCTCGTTAGTGTTTCTGCTGTAATGCTTCATCTGGATGTAGGCTGTCTGTCTTGGTCATCTACCTGCACAAACTGTCGTCTTCCTGTTCTCTGGTCATCTTAATTTATGATTACAATTAATTACTTTGTCTTAGTTTACATCATTGTATGGAGACTCGGTTAATCAATAACACAAGAAAGACTAGTTACTTAATGCTAGTATTTATTTTGCATTTTATTAGTCCTGCCACTTGTTCACAGTCATTTTTATGAACTGTTTTACTATTTCCTGGAAATCATTTCCTTAGCTCCAATTAACAAACTAATTCACGTACAAAAGGACTCTAAGACCCATCAAGTGTGACATACGCACTTCCTTCGCTGTCCTGTGTTAACTAACCAGCGCCTCCTGATGCAAAGCAGCAGGTTCACTCGGGAGTGGAGCTACCTGTACTGAAAGATCCTGCTGGCTGCCTTCTTCAGCCAAGCAAAATGCCTCTGGGCTGCGGAGTGCCTGGCCTGAGTCAGTGCTGGGCAGACTTCTGACTTAAAGGACAATGGGTTAGAAATGGGCATATGGCTTAATCCCTGTAATAAAAGATCGTATGGAAGCCAGTGGTGCTAGTTAGGGTAGAATGAATGGATTAAAATTTGTCAAAGATTGAAATTCTGAAGAAACGGTAGCAAATTTTCAAGGAGGGAGAAGATGCTTTTCTCTTTTGTAGGGAAATTAAAAATCCTACGAGTCTTCATTTTTTTGTTTTCTCAATAGCTATTCTGGAAAATAATTGTGACTGTTTCAAAAAAGGGTATGAATCAGACGAAGCTTTCGGGAACTTAAAACTCTTAATTTGCTAGTAAGTTGTTTAAAAGTTACTGTTTAATGAATTTAAGATTTCTTTCTTTAATCCTGGTTGATTACATATTTCATAATTACTTTCAAGATGTGCTTGTTCAGCTCAGTTACGACATTCACTGATTTACTGTCATCCGTTATATTGGTGAAGGGCCAACATACAAATTAAGAAAGTGGTTAGGTCAGGACCGATAGGATATCTTGCAGTAGTTCTCCCAGAAAATGTGGGATCTTCCATATGTGTGTCTTCCATAAAGTCCATTGGGGGTATTTTTCCTAGAAAGGCGGTGAAAAGATGCAAGAATGAATATCGTGGAGGAAGAGGAAATGCTGAGAAGGACTCATTTTGAAAAAGATTGTAGAGCAGATATTCTCATTAGTGAACAAGGCTAAAATTAAGGTGAAGTTAAATTATTTTAAGGAGTCTGTGTGTATAAAACATGCTAGATGGAAATACGCTCTCCGGGAATACTGTGAAACTTGTCCTCCTGGGCATCAGGACAAACCCAGCCCTTACTTTGCAACAAAATCCATCTGGGTGCAGAACAGTTGGAGCGTTTGGACACGGCATTAGAAATAGGCTTTGGGTTGGCATTTGACAACAGTAAAGGTTAGGTTACAACTCACTGAAGAAACTGCGTCCTGTTCTTTTTACATTCAAACTGATGAAGAAGGCACTCCTTTGACACCCGGTAAGTTGTTAGTTTTTTGCCCATGTTTTATCTGTAGTTAACAGATGACCAGATCTGTGAATCATTCTTATGGACAGCATGACAGTAACTTGTACTTGGGTTCTTAGTGTCACTTCTTTTTTAAGAGAGAACCGTATTTTTTGTTTGTTCTCATATTAAATACAGTTTTTACAATGGGGGCTTATTTGCATAAGTGATATAATTAAAGCTTGTCTATATAAAAATCTTTTAAAGTATATGGACACAATGCCATTTAAATAAATAGTTATATCAATATTAAGTTCAGACCCAACAAAGCAAGTAGTACAGATGAGCTGAGCTAACAACCCAAATATCTGTGTGCCTGTCCAAACTGAGTGGAAAATGAAACTTTCTGAGCTTTATTCACCTCTGCTTTTCCAGAAAACTTCACAAGGTAATCATAATCATATTTAATTGGAATTTGGCAAGAAAGGCAGGAAATGTTTACAGAAAAAGAAAATTTTCCTTTAATAAAGCTGATATGTTTTTGTTTAGTAGTTCTGTCTGGGTGCCTTTTGAGAACTTCTCTTCTACACGATGAAAATAAAACGTTCAGGCTTGCTGTCAGAATAACCATGTAGCTTGGTGGTGGTCTTCCTATTAGCAGATGCTGCCACATAAAACACTTAGAATATTACGTGAAACAATAATCTAGTAGGCTAAAAGTGGGAATAGAGAGTTTCCTGTACTAAGAAGGTGGCTGTAGAAATTAGCTATTATCTTGGCTTTGCCTACAAGTTAAAGCTTTAAGTGGGAGAGTCTTGCTGAAGGCGACATTCGCTTTGCAAGAGAAGGAAAAAAAAAAAACCCACAAACATTTGGGTGTAGTGCTCTGTCCCATAGGATTATATAAGTGTTGCCAAGATGAAGTTCTCCAAAAACATTTTTGACATGTCAGAATTATCTCTTGAATTTCAGGCACTCTGGAGTCCACCACTTGCTTTTCCCATTACAGTAAGGCCGCGTTTAGAAAGGACTGTCTTACAAAAAGAAACATGGCCAAGTACCTATTCTTTAACGTAAAGGAGAAGTTTGAGATATTCTTGTTTTGGAACTGGATCAGAGTTAGTGATAGATTAAAAGTTGTTACTGATGTGAACATTTTGTTGGGGTCAGCTGAAATTCTTAAGGTCTGGGGGACTGTGCGAGGCATTTTTTTTTTTTTTTTT
>VXAA01005763.1:796492-808539 GCA_013399115.1 Anseranas semipalmata
GTGTGAATGTTTAACCTCAAAACATAATTTCTGATCGCATCTGAAGAACTAAAAAACAAATGCAACGATTACATTATCTTTCTTCTTCCTTCCCAGCCTGTGGAGTTTTGTGTGTAAATGTGTGAAGTCCTGTTGATTATAGAACCAAGAGAAATAACTTTTGTATTTAATCTTGAAAGCGTAGAGATCTGTTTGCAGGGCTGGGTTTTACAGTCATGTTCAGCTGTTTGGAAAGTTCCGTCTTCCCTAAGTCGAGTTCATTTTTATGTGACTGAAAGTGAACTTTTATTTAAACAGTATTTTCCTCTAATTCTTAATTTCCGAAAGGGTCAATTTCTCTTCCTATAAAGTTGAATGCAGTCATACTTGGAAGCATTTTGTTTAAATACATGGTCTGAAAAATCTCCAGCTGTGCAGCTGGCTACTGAGCAGCGCGGGTCACTGGGAACGCATCACCTGTGCCCCTCGGCCGAGCTCCCGGCACTGCCCGTCCCGCGGCGTGAAGGTCAGGGTCTCGCTGTCCCGGTGTCTGAACGTCCTCCTGGAGACCAGCGCTGCTTGGCTGAGATCATTTCCCAGCTGCGCCTACGACCGTGACCTCCCGGGACTGCTGCGTACTGCTGGAGCCATTAAATTGCCAGCCAGTGAGGGAGCGTGTGAGTATAGGAAATGGAGCTGTCACAGGAGCTGGGTGCTCCGAGAAGAGATAAGAGTGACCATGACACCAGCCATTGTCAGGCTAACCACAGTTTCCTCCTCTGACTTTATTGTCCCTAAGGAATTGTTGTAGTTGTTGCTCGACTGTGAGTTTGTGACAGCACTCTGCAGAAACCATACAATGCTTTGGAAAAGTGAATAAATTATTAGAAGCTGAGAAAGTATCTGTCTTGAATGTTCCAAAAGAAAATAATTTAGTTGATATGTTCTTTTTCTTATTTTTTTTTTCCTTCTAATCGTGAACAGGGTGGTGGAGACTGTCCAGAGATGAGCATTGGGGCAATTAAGATCGCTCTGGAAATCTCTCTTCCTGGTTCTTTCATCTATGTATTTACTGATGCACGATCCAAAGATTATAGACTTACCCATGAAGTACTTCAGCTCATTCAACAGAAACAATCACAGGTATGGAGGGGATTTACATTCTGAGCTGGTTTATGTCTTTAATGCCCCGTTTTCTCAATACTGAAGGGCAAAATGCCACTCTGCAAGACTCGGCGAAATCCCTTTGTATGGAAGGGGTCATAATACTGCCATTCTAGGAACTTTATTTTATCTTTTTTAAATAAAGAGGTATCTGATCTGATTAATGAAAACTTGAAGGAACATTTCTTTCTAATGTTGTCAATTAAATAGTGCAAGTGAAACTGTGAGTATATGTATTCTTGGTCAGCATGCCAGTTATGTTGATGTTCTCATACTGTTCTGAAACGAGTATTCTGTGAAGTTCATAGATGAGTGTCACTTGTAAAGTGATGCTTGTTTGTTCCTTTCTGCATTGCTCTTTTCACCAGCAGTGAATGCAGTATGTCTGTCCTTCATGCAAAGTAATATCAACCCACGCTGAGTGATACAGTTCTTTTGCCAGGCCTTCATACTAGCTGTAAAATGTTTTCCTACAAAAGCTTTCACCATGTCCCAAATGACTTGGATTTAATTAATTTATTTATTTTAATACAGGTAGTATTTGTGCTAACTGGAGACTGTGATGACAGGGACCATATTGGTTACAAGGTCTATGAAGAAATTGCCTCGACGAGCTCTGGTCAAGTTTTTCACTTGGACAAAAAGCAAGTTAATGAGGTAAATTTGCCCAAACTCTGCTATATAGAACAAGACAGGGGTTTATACTCTAAATCTTTAGATGACGTGATTGTGGGCTAGTGTGATTAAGGGGAAATTCTAGATGTTCTTGCATTGGTATATGGACTTTGTTCCTCCTTTCCCTTCTCTTTCCATCTGCTATAATAGGCTTCAGTTCTGTGACTTTTATTTACGTTAGGGAAGTCTGAACTGCTGCATCTAAACAGAGCTTCTCCAAGTTCCCTCCGTCTGTGCTGGAAGGCTTTCAGGAGCAGAGCTTTAATATAAGGAGCAGTTCTGTGCTGTGGGAGCAGTCCAGCGGCTTTGCTACCCTGGATGAGAGTGCAATATCAGCTTTAAATGAACATTTTTAGCAAGGGAAGGATTGCTAATATGCCAGGACATAACTGTTCCTCACATAAGGTGAGGTTATGAACAGGTAAGCTAGCAGGCTTCTATTGTTCACAAAGCAGCGGTGATAACTTTTTAATTGGAGATATTTTTTCAGTCGTTTTGACAGTTCTGCTGTCAAATGGTTATTTTGGGTCATGGTGAAATGCTTTGTTGTAATTGTTGACCCACAGCCTTGAATGAATATTTTCCTTGAGAATTCCAGTGATTCTTAGACAGAAATGAAATTTCAATAGTGCATGAGAAAATAATTTGGAGAGAGATGAAATCACACGTTAGTTATTTGGGGAGCTGGAATTGTTTATACATGTTGTAAACACTTCCTTTTGACATCTTGGTATAGGCAATGACTAGATGAGGTTTTTAAATAAAAATTTACTTTGTTTGTTCCTTTTCTTTTTATTTCTAAAACTTTGACAGTGACAAATGTTGGACATGCGTTTCAGTTTTCTGCTGTTGTTGCTTAGCAAGATTGAAATTCTTACTGGGGATGTAATACGGTATTGGCAATGATGTGAAAGTGATCAAAAGGAGGAACTTCTCCAAGGGTTAATCCTCCCAAAATTAGATAGGTTGGAAGTTAGAGGAAAAGAAATTGGCACTTGGGACCGTGCAGTTTCTGACCTGCATTTTGCAATTTTTTGTGTAAGAAGGGTAAAACTTATGGAGTCTCTGTGAGACTCCATAAAATCCTTTTATACAGAACGGGTCATGATACTGCCAATGGCAAATGCTGTTTGTCAGGACTGCAGATTTAGGATGAAGTATTTTTGTTGTGTCTTGTTTTCCTTTGGGTTTTGGAAGGTAGAAGCGACTTTTATGTTCTAGGCAACAGCATATGCTTAAGCAGAGCTGATGTGCACTGTTCTGTTGGCTGTCTGCTTCTGCTTTCTGAACTTAGCACTTTTCCATTTCTAGGAACACCAGCTTCTGTTTGAATTGTTAGTCTGTCTGTGAATTTTGAATAAGGTTTTAAGGGAGTTTCAGTAGCCACTTTTACCTCTTTCCTGCTTCATCTCAGTATTGCCTTCGAGCAAAGAATGGGCTTCTCATCTCTGGGCTAGACAGCCCACAGCCTGCACAAGAGCCAGGGGTTGATGCCAACAAGTGATGATATCAGTAGGTGCTATTCTTGCAGGGTTCTTATTTTTTATTTTTTTGGGGGGTGGTGGTGGTGGAAGAGTACATTGCATTATGTAAGTACATCTCCTTTCAGTGGTTGTAGGCTGCAAGTGATCCCCTTGGTAAAACTCTGCAACACGTTAGGAAGTCCTCCACCATAACTGCTGAACAAATTACGTTTAAAAACAAACAAAAAAAAGAAAAAAAGAAAAAAGTAACCATAGTGACCTTACGTAGAGCTATGCCTGGCATCAGGGACTGTGAAAATGAGCTTACCAAAAGTCTGCCATCCCAAATAAAACCTTTGCTGCAGATTTCAGTTCTGGGTCAGAAATAGTACTTTTCAAGGAACATATCCCCCAGTGTGTGGATGCAATTGAACAGGAGATATAGTAGTAATCTGCATTAGCTGTTTATGGCGTATCCCTCAGGCAAGATTCAGCAGACATGGAACTCGCTCTCCTTTTTATCTGAGTAGTCAATGATGTGTGAAGGATGAAGTTTATAAATGTTAAAGCCCAGTCACTGTTTTGGGCCTAGAGACAACTAAGCTGAATTGTAGATTAAGAAGGAACTGAATACCCTGCCAAACCAATGTCTTGTTTTGTTCAACATTTCTGATTAGTCTACTCCCCCCAAAACAAACAAAGCTATTTTTACTGTATGGAGTTTCAAACCTTTGCTCTCATCCTTGCCCTTTGTGCATTAAGTGCAGAATGAAGCAATATTACAACTAGCTACAAGGAAACACAACAAAACAGTACTTGATACTTATCCAATGCTTGTGTTATCGAGAAGAGCAAGAAAACTTTTTGTCTTTTTTTTTCCACTTCTGAAAAAAGATTTTGATCTTTAAATACTACAATTAACTTGGTCACAGTTATTGTCAATTGGCAAAGCTGTGTTGGCATCGGTCCAGCAAAGCGTGAAATAATAGGACTAAGTGCAGCTACTCATGTATTTGCTGAATGAAGCTCTTCTAACAGTATGAGAGGAAGGTCATATTTTGAAAAATTTGGCATGCTTTCTGTGCATTGGATTAGTAAGAATATTCTCGAAGTCCAAAATACAAGTTGTGGTTTTATTACCTAAAATTCTTCTAGATTTTTCCTTAATTTGGGGTATAAGGTGTACCATCATCTCCAGAGGTAACTTTGTACTCAAGAAAGAAAGCATTACAGGTTTCTAATAGTATGAGTCCAAGTAAGTTTTTTTTTTTTTTTTAATCATACTTGGTAAAATTTGATGGGTTATATGGTTCCAGGCCAGTAAAGGAAGAAAAATATTTCATGATTCTTAAAAGGGAGAGATTTATTATTCAGATTTTGGTTATGAAGTTCTACTTGTTATTAACAATTTGTGAATGTGACTGTACTTATCTACAAATTCATTAAGTAGTCTTCAGTTTGAAGTTTTCAAACTGGTCCCTAGTTTTCAGATATTTATCCTATTGAGTCAGTTCTAAAATGAAGGTCCTTTCATCTAAAAGAACAGTAGCATTCTTATTTTTGCCTGTGTCTTGGGAAGGTTATTATGCTTGTTTTATCAAAGCCATTAAGTCCTGATCTCAAAAGGTGTTTCATTAGGTTGAGATTTCCATGGCTGCAAATTAAGGTCGGAGCCTACAAAATCAGTAATTGATCCAAATTAAAATGCACTGAGCATCCTCATCAAACATGGGTTAGGTTCTCCTATTAAGAACAGATTCTAAATTTTACTACCCACATCCAATTTTATTAGTATCTTCCCAGACAATACTAATTTTGACCCGAGCTGAAGTTATGTTACACCACATTTACACAACTCCATTATGAGGGGAGTAAGGAAGGAAATTCCTGGAAGTGACTCTGATGCCAAAGGTTTGTACTGATGCCAGAACTGCTATTAAGATGGATAACGATGATCAGCAGAGTGTGTATTTGGTACAGCTTAAAGAGGAGATTAATGAGTCGTTGGTGGTTAGATCATGCTTCCAGGTCATTCTGATTTGTTTGTGGTAAACAAGAGTCATTACTGTGTCTGATGAGTTGAGCGGTCAGTGTGGCTAAAGCCAGGAGTTCCCAAGGATGGGAGCTAGCAGAGTTCTTTATTTCTTTTAGTATTGAAACACTTGATTTTCTTACTTTACTCTTACCTGAGTTCTAAATGTTCCTCCCCTACCCCCAATAAGAAAGGGAAAATTTTCCTGGGCTGCTTAGAAATAGCTTTCTTGATGATCTTTAAAGTAAGTGGATATGGATGTTCCATATACAGGTTTCAGAACATTGTGGGAGGAACTGGCAATGGCTGTGAAGGTGACTGGAGACACTGCATTGACATCGGTGTAACAGGGGGTGTTACTGAGTGACTCGAAGGGGGAATGAGACCAGATTTAAAAATCGAAATAAAAAGTCTGGGATTTGAGTGAGTGAATATACGCGATGATGTGAATGAGAGGAGGTGAGAAGGGAGCTGAGGACAGAGACAGGGCGAGCAGTAACATAGCATGTTAGAAGAAATGAGACAAAAGGAGTCATTTTTGTGGGCAAGGTACAGAAAATGAATGAACGAGCTGTTTGTTTAGATGCTGCTGCATGAGGAAACAGTTTTAAGTTTTGTTTCACGTTGTTCAGAATGTAAAGGGCCCCTCCGCTGCTTTACCAGAATAACGTGAAGGCAACGAAGTCAAAAGCACAAAACTGCAGCGTACGCTTAAGGTTGCTTGTGTAGCCCTGTTTCATGCTGCCTTCTCCCTCCCTCCCTCCCAAGCAGTCAGCATGCATATCATGGAAAAAGAAGGAATGGTTTCATGGCTGAGGCAGCTGGATGCTGCCTGGGAGACAGGGAATGCCAAGCAAGAGAAGAAAAAGTAGTTACAGCTGTTCTGTCTCTGTTTTATATGGGACTCGGGTTCTCTGGAAGTAATAGGCTGTGATTATGGACATAAGGGCTGTCACAAAGCAACTGCGGAGAGGATGTTTTAGAGACAGTTGACAGCAGGCAGACTTAATTCCTGTGTTTCCTACCTTTGAAGTGCTTGAGATTCAGCACTAATAAATGTTTTTTTTTCAGTAATGCTTTCTATCTATATGATGTATGTCTATGTATATCTCAGGACGTATTTCCATAGTGTAATTTTCACATGCAGTGTCCAGGATGTATTTTTCTACGTGCTTTTAAAAGCGTTATTAGAATATTTTCTCTTTGGATGGAAGCACGAGCCTACATATAGTTAAGCAATGAAACAGTTAACTTCAAATCCTGTTGCTTTGACTGTTTGAGAAATATTCTTGAGACCAAGAATAAACAAATGGGAATAGAGGCCATTCTCCATATATTTTCCAGGTTTCAGTATGCATTCCAAGAAATGACCTGACAGCAGGGCAGGTTGCAAGAGCGAATGCTCTGGAGAAGTGCTATAAATTATCTTTGTATTTGCCCTTCCCCCTCTAATAATATTCCTCGAGTCAGATTTTGGCAGAACAACAAAAGTTGCAGTTGTTTTGGGGGCTTTCTGTAAGGGTCCCAAAGGAAAAAAAGCTACTTCAAAACCAGTGTTACAGCAGTATTGCAAACCCTGTTGGAATGACAGGGTTGGGAAATGCATCTCCCAGAATTGCCTATTGAACTTTGGGGAAAGAAGTTAACTACACAGGCAAGTTACTGCCAGACTGCAGACAGCTGGGTCGTTCTCTTGGCTTCCATTTTCACTTTTGAACTTGAAAAACTCTCAAAAGCATTTGCTTAAAAACCAAAGTTAGGTTCTGCTCTGAATTTAAGCTACTCTCAATAGCTTCCAGTTCTGATGTATATTTGGGTTAAAAACAAAGGTGGTTTTGCTCTCTTTTTTCTGAGATGGCAGTTGCACAAGGTGAAATGCATCATCCCAGGGAAAAGTTACTTTAAGGGCAAATTCTGCTCTAAGAGGACTCCTGAGCAGCCTCATGGTCATCAGCCAGCCTGCGTACGATTCCTAAACTGGGATTTTAGTTAAGGTTTACTGTACTATCGGATTACTTCGTAAGCATTGCTGTATCTTTTGCCATAGCACTGCTGTGAGATACAAAGGTATTGCTGTTCCTCTTCTGGTAAAAGAGTACACAAAGAGATCAAGGTGGTGTGCCAACAGCTTGGCAGTTACACAAAGCAATTGCACAACCTGAAAACAGAGGATTGAGGACAGAACCCTTGTTGACTTAGTGAATGTAAAATTATAGGAACTGGAGGGTCTAAAAATGATACTTTATATATATATATAAATTTTTATATATACTTATATAAGGAAATACATTTCCATATGCCTAATGTCAGACTAAGTTAGCATAATGTGTGCTTGAGAGCCCATGCTTAATCTTTACTGTTGGATTTTCCTGAAGATCTCAAGCCATTGAGATGCATTTACTGTGCATTCACAATAGGTCAAAAACCATACGCTCGCTCTTCAGAAATACTGTTTGTTTTGGTGACCCTACTTATTTTTGTTTCATAGACTTTGGAAGTGGAAGAAGATACAAACATTTTTTTAGCATTTCATTTAATGCTTTTTTTTTTTTTAATGTTGCAAATGGCAGAAGCTACTAAAATAGGAGGTACTACTTTTAAAATCCTGGCAATGATTTGTGTTCATGTCCTCATCTGACTACCTAGCTGTTGGAGTGAAAGAAGAAAGACCAAGGAAAGACCAAGCTCCCATTAATGGTAACCTGGGTAGAGTTCAATCCATTAACCACTACCGCTCTTGGAAAATCCATGCTGAGCGATCCCTGGCACCTTCTACTTTGCGTGCCCAGAAAGATGAAGAAAGAATTTAGTTTGTGTCATTAGTACTAATAGGCAATCAGAACCAGAAGGTAAATGTTATTCTGTCAGATACACAAATGGAAGTGTAGTATCCTTGAAATTCGTGTAACACATCTGAGCTGAAACTATGGCAATACCGGTCTGTTTAATTTTATATCCATTCCATTAGGTAAATTTTCAAAAGATAGCAGAATAGTCCTCAGGGTACCTAGAGAACCCTTACATAGTGGGAGACTCTCTTCATTTAAACAAAAAGCAAATTGGTAAAGACTTACAGTTTGAGCTAAATCTCTGTTCTGGACTTGGACTGGACCTTGGTAAACATTCAAATATTTTTGTCTCCCCAGAATTTATTTTTATTGCCTGAAATTACCTAGTTCCAGTAGGGACTGCGAAACTTAGCGTGTACTCGGCCATCCAGTTGAAAATTCCCTTAATTTAAACTCAGTTGGCTTAAATTGATCTAAAAATACAAGACTGAGGGTTTTTTTTCCTCTGAAGCTGACATTTTGAATCTTTCTGAAAGCAAAGGGGTGTTAAAAACAGATTTTTGGAGGGCTTTCGGTGGGTGTTACTGTTTTAAAGAAATCAGATTAACTGCTTTATGTTCACGTTTATGTGCTAACTTAAACCTTACAGTGGTCTAGTGGACTTGGATAGCTTCTGAATGACCATTCTTATTTCTTAAGTGACAGTCAAAGAGGGGAGAAGGGTAGAGATGGAGACAAAGTCACCTTCCCTTATCTTGGAAAGAGAACATAGCCAATTCTCTACATTGAGAATCCCTGAAGGATCTGGTCGTCCCAGCTCTGGTGGTCTTCTGTTGTATCAACGCTAGTTTTTGTTGCGCGCTGGTGGCGGTATGTTCAAACTGTCCCATCTCAGAGATGTCATCTCTCTTTCACTTTGTTAAAGTAAGTTTATTCTCGAACTTTCCCAGATGTACTGAGAAATGCTGTAAACTGACTTCTGTTTTCATGCAGACATCTGGGATCCCGTAGTGGTCGTTCAACCACATGAACTTTGACCAGGCAATGCAGCAGCTAACCCCTGGACCTGTATTTTTGCATTACTAATGGACTCGGTGAGACAGATAAATATGTGCCCTCCAGGTTAGGCTTGGGATCTAGTTTGACTGTGTATTAATGAACTATTTACTGGATTTTACGCGGGATGCTCAGCTCCCATTTCTGGTAAGATGCACGGTCCCCTTGCCAGAACCAGCCTGGCTACAAGCAGTGAGCACCGTGCTGGATTGTCTCAGCAGGAAAGCCAAAAGCTAGAGCCATTTCCCTTCCACACCCAGAAATAGTTGATGGCTGCACTTAGCAGAACATGCCCAAGAGGTGCTGGCCCGCTGTCATTTGAAGAAAGATGGCTCAGAAGAAGCTGAAACAGAACCATTTTTATGCCAGACATGTCTCTTCTATCTGAAGACCAGCAGCTTTCCTTAAGATAAGCGGAGTAGCATCACAGTTGCAGGTGTACTGGTTATCTCCACAGTGGACCTGTGCGGGGCAGGCTCCTCTTCTCCCGGTGCTGTTTGAATTGGTGTTGGTATTTTGTGGCAGAACGTTGCCTGAATCGACTTGATGGTCAGCTGAAACTGCTTCCTTGTCAGATAGCAAAGGGGAGAGGAAGAGGATTGGATTCACTTCACTTTGTTTACTGAAAACGCCTGCTCTAATTTGAAAGTGTTCTTTGTTCTTCTCTTAAAGTACGCTGAACTGCTGTGTATCGTTAAATAATAATTGTTGCTTGCCTCCCCAGTGAGAGGCTACAAGGCCTCATGTGATTTACCTTTGAAATAAAGGGAGCTTTTGGAACGATTTCCATGGCTCAGCACTCCTCTCTGCCAAAAAGGATATCTGGGGCTCGTAGAAGTATTTGGTTTGATTGGATTTTTGTTTTGAAATAAATGGTTGCATGCTGCTGATAGATTTCCCACTGGAGAGCCTTCCCACTTGGCTCCCAAAATTTTATAAGCTGTAACATGGTACTGTGGTGGCTTGAAGCGAGATGTGCTGTATGAAAGGGAGATTTGTTGTAAAGGGAATTAGTATGATGTAGTAGACTGCGAGAAATAACTGGAGGGGAAAAAACCCACAGGCTTTTTGTTTTAAATCTGGAAGGACCTGGCTTTCCTTAGCTTCTTTTGTTGAAGCTATGTGCTATGGAGTTTTGGTGACTGCAGTTTAAGACATCCCCCTCTTTGGGTTGTTTAAAATCCAGATCCTTTAATGATCTGGCTTGCGGCATGACCCCAGTAACAGCGAACTCAAAGGTTGGCAAAGTGCTTTGGGATCGCTGGGATCACGTACGTTCTCCGTTAGTAATTTTATTATTGTGATCCCAACAGGCTTAAATCACTTCTTATTCAGTGCAGAAATGGGTAAGAGCAATCTTGAGGTATCTTGTGTTGGTTTATAATGTGGGGGGTTTCTCAGCTTTAGTAGTGCTTTCCAATGGACCTAGGTACAGTTGTCTGTTCTTCCTGTCTGCTTGCTAATACAGATAGCTATCTCTGTAAAAGGGGAAAAAAAATGGTTACAATTAATACAATTAAAGATTAATTGTGATTAATTAATTGCTATTAATACAGAAAGGTAGATAGGTTTTTTGGGTGTTTTTTTGGGGGGAGGGGGGTGGTGGTGGTGGTGGCGGCAAGGGGGAGGAAGGGAAGGGAGAATTGCTGACAAAAGGCAATTCAGGGTTCATTCCAGCAAGTAAAATTATGTTGCAAAGCAGTCCTTTGGGAAAGCCTGATAGTTATTGATATGCTGCGCTGGGGAGAAATCAAATTCTAGTTTATTTTTACTGTGAAATAATGATTTTGTTAGAAAACTGAACAAGTTGCGGAGAATCTTCTCTCACAAGGCTAGAGCACAAGAGTGAGCTAAGCTGCTGAAGGCTTGGACCTTCTGACTCTTTACAAATATGAGTACTAAGCACAGAACCGGTCCAGGAGCACTGGGTGGGTGGGTTGTCATCTCCACCCTGGCACTTGCTGTGGCTCCTGCTTGGGGTAAGGCTTGTCAGGTTGATGGGCAGGAGTTGGGGATTAAGCAGCAATCCTCAGGAGGAACCTAAAAATATGCGTCCTGGGAACTAAAATTGTTGCCTAACTTTGTTTAAATAAATCAATTGGGAATCAGATTTTTTTTTTTTTTGTCCTATCATAGAAATGTTACAATCTCATTTGACAAAACTTTCAAGAATGTAATGTTAACCCTTCTGAGTTTAAGAAAGAATTTTGTGTATAAATACCTTCCCATATACCTAGCACAAACAAGTGGCACAGTCATCTCAGTGTAACGTGAATAGAGCAGATTGAAATCACTTTGGGAAGCATTTTTGAAGCCAAATGTATAATTTCTACAAGCAAAATGTAAAATTAGCTGGATCTTTTTGAAGCCTTGTGGTTCCTGTTCCCGTGTATCCAGGTCTTTCTTTACTCCTTTCAACACCATGCTGATCTTGGCTTCAGCAATACCTTCTGTGAAAATTGTGTGGTTTTTAAGTACTCGTATTTTGAAAATATATTCACCTTAATGTGGCAGATAAGCCTGTTCGCTTCAGAATTGATAACGGCACAGATAAGGCAATATAGTTTTGGTGCCTGTTGTTTTTCCAGACCATCTGTTTTGTCATACTATGTGTATGGATTCTTGACTTGAACAGTGGAAGTAGAAGCCTGTCTTTGCTTGGTGTTGGTGCTTTGTTTCCTGTGTATTCCAAGTTCAGAGGTGATGTGATGTCTCCTCTTTTTGTATTCCTGTGCTATTGCACCTGGCTGATATGAGTGGAAATCCTGTCTGCACTGTCTGTAGAATGTCTTTATTGAAGTTAATGTATTGAGTCATTGTATTAGGTAAGTCCTTTATCACTCTGTTTGCTCAGGGTGATGCGGTAGCTGTGTGGTGTCCAATGATTAA
>VXAA01005763.1:808562-926233 GCA_013399115.1 Anseranas semipalmata
AAAAAAAATCCTAGGTGAAAGTAGGGGTCTTGTATTACAAAAAATTATCATGGAATCTCTACAAGACAGTAGGGACAGTATTTCAACAGAAAATACTTCAATAACATATACTATTGACAACACTTCAACAGAATAATGACTGCTATTTTCTCTTCTAGGTGTTGAAATGGGTTGAAGAAGCAGTTCAAGCCTCCAAAGTGCATCTCTTGTCTACAGACCATTTGACCATGGCTGTAAATACTTGGCAGATCCCTTTTGATCCAAGTCTGAAAGAGGTTACAGTGTCCTTGAGTGGTCCTTCACCAGCAATTGAGATTCATGATCCGTTAGGTGAAGTAGTTCATGTATTCTTTTACGATAGCAAAAAAGTGAATGAAAAAGACAAATCATCTCTGCTGTCTTCAACAGGGAAGACCATATTTGTGTGATTCATGAATGTCTTTCACATTTTGAAAAGCAGGATCAGGATTTCAGGATTTTTTTTTAATACAGGATCTCTGGATAAATGCACTTCTGTTATTTAAATTGTTTCCAGTGTTCCTTTTTATTTTTTTATTTTTTTTTGGACTTAGAGGAACCTGGAAATCCTCCCTATTCTGACCACTTCTCACATCCTTCTGCTTTCTTGGTGTTTGTCCTTGCGTTCCAAATTTCTGGATACTTTTCCTTTGCTTTTCATGTATTATATTTGTATAGTCATTGAACCATCATTTAGGGATTACACATGATGGTTGGTTTTTACGTGGTGAGAGCTAAACAGATTTCTTTGAACCGAGAGAGCATTCAGAATCAAACCCTCTCTCATGTGCCCATCTCTAGCTGAACAGTGTGTGATGGGGAAGGAGATTACATATTTGGATGCTAATTTGTAGTTGAAGATATTTTAAACAAATCTGCTGTTTATTGTTATGTTGATGCCCTAGGAACCTGGAGTAGCCCTCCAGAAATAAATTCAGATCATACTCTGTATTCCCTGAATGACTTTTGGCTGAGGATACAGCATAAGTTACAGTATCTTGGAAATGCTCTATGCACAGGATTGTTTCCCAGCAGTACAATCTGGTCTGTCCTCCACTCAGGCATTCTCCTGTGTTTACAGGAGAGAGATTTGCTCAGCGTCCCTTCAGACCACAATAACACGCAGTCCTGGGCACAGCTCTCAGGCTCAGCTGAAGCTTTGACCCCATCTGTGTGTTTTCCTTTCTTGTGGGTCAGCTCCATGCATCTAAATCCACGTAGTTTAACTGAAGTTAGAGGAGGCACATATGATAAGCTCTTAACAATTGATACTGGGATGTCCCATCCTCAACTTAACCTCTCCCTTCAGCGTTCTGAAACAGCCAGAACTGTTTTTAGTGGTGATGGTACTTCATGGTCAGCCTTGGGGCAGCAAAATGCCTCTACAGGGCACCAGTTCCTGCATACAGCCATCCATATATTTGTATGCATAGGTGTACTAGAAGGTGTGGTATGGTGCATTATGAAAACTTATCTTCTATCAAGGTCTATGATGTCTAACACACTAAATTCCCGGTGAGGATCTCATACGCATTCTCACCTCTAGTCACGTGCTAATGCTCGTCTGCCAGGAGAACCTGGCTTATCAATATTTGTGCTTGTGGAGTTTATCCGGCTTGGAATAGAGCTAGAGGATGGAACAGTGAGTGGGCTGGCAGCTGCCATGGAGGTTAGGGTACGTCTGTCCTGGGATCCCCTTTGAGGGAGTTCTGTTCTGTTCCCTGTAAGAAATTATAGGGAATTTTGACTGTTGCAAATGTCGTTGACTCTGCTGAGTAGTGAGTTAGTCCAGTATCAACTATACATCAGACACAAAGAAAAATACTACATTTACTCTGTTTTGTTTTTGTTAAGCAATAATGTATTTACTCCCTATTTGTGTTTTTTAGGTAAGCAGATCAGTAAAGGATCAGGACTGAATGAACTGCTAAATATCCACAACTCTGCAAAGGTAGTAAATGTCAAAGATCCAGAGCCTGGAACGTGGACAATTAAGGTATAGTTATTCTAGAAATCAACTATGACTTGTCCTATAGTCATACAATAAACTACATATACTGAAAATAGATTAGAAAAGTACTAATTGGAAAGCAATCCTTTGGGATGAAATTTATTCTTAGGTGTTTGCATAGCACTGCCAGCTTCTAGGCGTGACGGTACTAGATGAATTAATTGTTAATAAATGGTAATATTTTGTAAGGTTATTCTATCCTTAAAACTTCACAGGTATCCAAAGGTCTGAATAATTCATAAAGAGAAATAATTCCCCAATGGATTATTTTTCCTTGGGTCATTTACTCTGCTTTAGTCACTGGCTTTTTTTGTTTGCGCTAAGATTTTAAGGGTGCGACTGAAAAGCTAGGAAAAGCCTTGCGAAAAGTTTAATCACACTGTAAATTCCTAATACAGATGCATAAGGCTATAAAAAGAGTTTTGTTACTGTATTTAATGTATTTAATTTTAACGGCCAATTAATGCTTGATAACGCAAGTTGTTTGACACACTTCACTTACATATTTCTTCATGTTGTTAACAGCTGGTTTATATAGAAGAAGGCTTTAATAGTGGTTTTTCTGAGGTGAAAGGCTATCCAAATAGAAGCAAATAGAGGTTGTTTTAATCGGATAGATAACAATTTGTCATAGTGTCTAAACAGCTCTCCCCTGGCAGTTAATTATGAGAAACAGCTGCTTAATTTAATAGTCATATGCAGCTGTGTTGGAGATGCTTACTAACTGAAGGAATTATGTATTTTTAGATTGGATCAGATAATACTCTAGATAGATAAATCGTAATGGAATAATGTCATTTTAATATTGATTTTCTTTACATGGTGTGTCTCGTAGGTTGCAAAAAATCAGAGTAGCTTCTACTAAATTCAGATTAGGTCTTGGCATCTTAGACATCACTCTTCACAGCCTTTCGAGTCTTACTTTTTCCTGCTATTCTGGTTGAATTGTCCATGGGTTTGTCAGAGCTATGTGCATGTAAAATCCAACTCCGCGCCCAGCGCAGTGCAGTAATTTTCCCCTAACACCTGGGCGGCGAGGACAGAACCCCTTGGGTTCTCAAGCCATGTAAAGTGAACGTCGGCACTGCTCAAGTGAGGCTGCCTGGGGGTGGTTTGTGTTCAGGGTTTTTGCTGATCCAACGGGAACGACACGCGGGGTGGGGACGGGCAGGACAAGGAGCAAGAAGTACTTCTGCGTCCTCTGCTTTCCAGCTGAGACCTTGGCTGGGAAAGAGAAGGACTTTAATGTGCGGTGTTGAATGAGGCTGGTCTGTATGTGCCGCTTATTCTGGCATATGCAATGCCCGTGATGTTTGCATATGCCTCACAGGTAAAATTAGTTATCCGTGTGTTTTAAAAAAAAAGGATCTTTTTATTAAATAAAAAGGTGAAATAAATTATTGTAGCACTGGAAGTGAATTGTTATTTCTATATGTTATCAGAGAATTTACACTGATTTTTCTGTTGACTTCAGTTTCATTTCCTATTTTGTAATATGCTTTCTAGAGTAGTCAAAATCCTAACTTCCAGACACGTTCTCCAATTACTGTCACTGGCACGTTACGAGTAATTGTTGGTCTTGTGTGTTTGTGTTAGGGTTTACCTCTGAGACCAATTCAGCTGGCTCTTTCTGCAGACACTACAGCTGTCGGGTGCAGTATCTAAAAGTAAAGCATTACGAAAGGCCTTTTTTATGTATAACTTTTGACATAAACCTCCTTTCTGTCTTGTTTTTAACAAAAGCTGAATTCTATCTACTGAATTCAGTGAATGGTTCAGAAACTTGCAAATCCTGAAATGCTAATTGTGCCTGTGATGTTCAACTCTTGCTTTTTCAGACGTCGAGCAGTGGAAGGCACTCTGTTCGGATCACAGGTCTCAGCACTATTGACTTTCGAGCTGGGTTTTCTAAGAAGCCAACATTAGACTTCAAGAAAACATCCAGCAGGCCTGTGCAAGGTTTGTTTCCATTTTATTCCATGCTAAGCAGTAACAGCTTTCAGCAGTATGTTGAGGGCTCCAAAATCGAGTACAACTCTAGGATGATACCTCTGGTGAATTTTGTGATAAATCTGAGGCCACTGCCAGCTTGTTCTTAGGGTGTTGGATGTGTGAGAGCAGCTAATGTTCTTCCCTCATCGCGTTGCTGTGTATTTTCATATTAGCTGTGTTTGTTTTTGTTTTTTTTGTTTTTAATGTCACATAAATCCTGACATTTTTAGCTATGAAATGCCTCAAAATTGCAACTCTGTTTCTGTTACTTTTGGAGCCTAAGAAAAAGCCTTTCTCCCTGGGGCATGGTGAGGAGTTAATAAAGAGGCTGCTATTTCAGACACACCTGTTGGAAATCAGTAACATAAGCCCTAATCAGTGCTATGTCTCCTGACAGCTAATAAGCAGAGCACAATTTAGAACAGTTTAGTTTCCTGCTACTTGGTAAGTAAAGGTTGAAACTGAATGGTGCATTCATGGGATGGTGGGCCATACATATGGAATTTAACATTTAAAAAAAAATCAAAACAAAAAACCACTTGAAATAGCATGTTTCTGTCTTTCTAGGGATTCCTACCTTCGTGCTGCTAAATACCACAGGGATCCTTCTTCCAGCTAGAGTAGACCGACTGGAACTTCTGAGTATTACAGGGGAACTTCTTAAGACCTTGCCTGTGAAATACTATCCTGACAGAAAGCCCTATGGACTGTGGAATATTTCTGACTTTATTCCACCAGATGAAGCTTTTTTTGTTAAAATAATGGGCTATGACAAGGATGATTATCTTTTCCAGAGAGTTTCAAGTGTTTCGTTTTCTAGTATTACTCCTGGTAAGAGATTTTAACCTCAATTGAATGTAAATTTGTCATATCTGAATTAGTTAAAATTGATATCTCATTGTTTTTCTGACTTATACAAGGACTTTCTGTACACTCCATTTCCTTCCAAAGTTCTTTTTCACAGTTGTGAAGGAGAAGTTAATTTTATTTTCTGTCAAGTGTAACTTAATCAGAAATTGAATTTCTTTTTAATAAAAGGAAAAGACGAGGTATGTTAGTAGCTGTTAACGATCTTCTTGGGAATGTTTGCTTTCTTCAGATGCTCCAAAAGTTACAATGCCCAGCAAGACTCCAGGATATTACTTACAGCCAGGGTCTGTTCCTTGCCACGTAGAAAGTCTTATACCTTTTACTCAGCGTTTTACTAAAAATGGAGTAAAACTAGGAGTGGATCAGTTCTTCAAGTAAGTAGCGACTTTTTTTTTCCAATCTTATTTTACATCCTATTTATATCCTATGATTTCTGTTTACTATTTTATACTTTATATCCTATTATTTTTGTTCTTTTATTTTTGGTGGTAATCTTTAGGTAAGCTGTATTCTGTGGAGAGATTTATAGTATATACGCATGTTTCATTAGGGAGCACACCATCTGTATAGATGGTGAGATCATATGGTTCTAGTCAAAAATCCCCCTCAAATATGTGCTCTTAAATTACCATAAACTGGGTCTAAAAGTCTAGAGGGCAAATGCTTTTTAATTTATATTTTTAAAAGTTCTGTAAAGTAGATCAATGACTATCTCTCCCTGATATACCCCTGCAATTATATACAGATGATTATGTAGCATACATGAATTTGCTTTTTTTTTTTAAATTGCCTTTCATGGATCCCCTAGTTATATGACCTATGATCTATTCTAGAAAATTATCGACCTTAGAAAATCCCCCAAAAGAGGAAAATTTACACTGAATCTATCACAAAGCTCTTCAGATTTTATAGCAAAGCTATTCAGATGTATAGAAAATAGACTACGTCTTCTCTGTAGAATGCAGTAGGAATAAAAAAAAAAAAATTAAATCTGCAAGTGAATTGAAATACTCAGTCTATTTTGTGATTCTGATAGTTGAAAACAAAGGGAAATATGTAGTAGAAAACAGCTTCAGCAGCCTGCGTTAGCCTCTTGTAAAGCCTGAAGCATTTCAGGAGGAGACTGAAGGCGAAGTTCTATCATTCAATAGCAAGTATGTGACTACCAAAATAAATAAATTCCAAAGCTCACTTGTACGCTGTTGACAGTGTAAAATGCTACAGCTTTTTTTTTTTTTTGTGATGTACCATTTACATTTAGTCAACCCTGGCACATACTTTGGTAGCTGTGTAATTTTTTCCATTCTTTAGTTATCAAACCACACGCTTCTACTCCCTGCTTTTCACATATCCAGCACCTTCATGATCAGGACACGTTTTTCACTCTCTTATTACAGAACAGATGAATGAACAGATCATTCAAGTTAATTTAACAAAATATATCTCAAGCCAAATGTTATTGATCACAGGTAAACAGGATATAATTTGGCTTGTCTTGACTGCATTTTATGAGTAGTGAGGTTCTGTATGGGATGTGTCCAGTTTACCAGTTGCACTCAGACCTGAGCTGTATTACTGCTCTGTACTGAATGAGTTCACGTTTTTTGTTTTGGTGACAAGGTGTCATTTTTGCTCAAAATTTTTTCTACTTATTTCAAAAAGTAAATGGCTTGTAAGTTGAATATTGTAGTTCTAGCATGACAGTTGTCTGTGTGAAAGTACTATTAGAATGGATGTAGGCTACGGGTTTTTTGAAATGAGCAGACTTTTTTTTTTTTTCATTTTGATTCCAGATGTGCTGTCAGCTCTAAATGAGTAATATCTATAGAAAAATAAATGTCTAAAATTGTAAAAGCTTTGTTTTCATAGATTTCCACATCCTGTGGCAGTCTAGTAAAGAAATTGCGATTTTGATTAATGTCCTTGGGAGCTTCTGACCAGTTTGATTTAGGAGACCAAAACTGGTAATTGAGCACCTTATTCCAGTGGTAAATGAGTGCTAATTTCTTTAAAATCCATCCTGTATTATAAATGGCACCACCAACCCTGCGAAGGGCACAAACAGCGAAACTACCATGTGAAACACTGGCAGGAAAGGCAACACATTTATTTCTTTAAAATAAACAAATATGAATCACTCTGAGTCTGCTGGTATTTGCGGTTGTTCGTCAAGCCTGGTATTTGATTTGCAAACCATGCAGAACACGTCCTGCCTAGCTGCGCGTTGAATGGTGCAGTATGAGCAGAGGAAGCTCCTTTGGCTTTGGCTCGTTCACGCGAGCCGTAGCCTGCTGCCGATCGCATCCCGAGTACGAAACACGATGCAGCCTGGGGTGGTTTGTGGGGACCTGGGCTGACGTTAGCTGCAATGTGAGTTATCACGGTGCTCCCTGCCGACGGCTCGTACAGGCACCGACAACCAGGGTGCGATTTGGGCTTCAGGTTCTGCAGCTTGGCTAAGGGAATGTGTTCGTATTTTCTGAACCGACTAGCTAAGCAGCTTGGCCAGCAAATTGCAGCTACTGTATACGTGGAGGAAATAAAACGCTTTGGGTAAATAAATGACTTGGTGCTGTGAAAGGTGCTGAGATATCACCGTCCGACGTACCGCAAAGAGTTGCGTGTAGTTACCACCGAAGCGTGCAGCAGATGCCTTGAGGTGCGCGTTATTCCTTGCTGCTGTTGTGTTTATGCATGTGTGTATTTATTAACAGACCTGTGTTCGCCAACCTTTTCACTCTGGGCGCCTTTCCTTTTACGCTTCCATTCTCAGGGCTTCCACGTTCTACATCTGGTATATAGCAAAAGTTAGGAGTACAGAAGGATGGGATTGCCTAACTTCACTTTTAATATCCCGTTCACGAAGAAGAGCAGTTCCTCACTTTTTATTTGGAAGAAATACTATTTTAACCTTTAGTGTTGGCAGCTGCTGCCAGTTCCATTTGCCAGCAGTGCGCTGTTAAATGTCATAGATTTGACGTATGATATATTAGGTTATCTAGAATCGGTGTGAAGTAAGAGAGGATATATGGGAAGCCATTTAAGGTCACCGCTGTTTTCTTTTGTGGTGTGACCCGCAGATTGGGTTGTCTGTCTCGTGGTGCTTCAGCTCTGAACTTTTGGTTACGTTCCAAGTCGCTTTCTCTTTCTGTATCTATTACGGGTTGATAAATCGCTTTATTCAGACAGGCAAAATGGAGACAAAGGGGTCACTAATTTAGTGCTTTCCCATAACATGGGAATGGCTTGCCAAAGCCATGGTGGATATTTTGTGCTCATCGGTTTTGTTTATGAACCATAGCAACAGGCCACAGGGAGCGCTGGGCACTGCTTTGCTCATTTATGTCATCGTCTGGGTGTCTGTTGCACCATTTCTTACAAAACAGAAAAATGTGGGTTTGGATGTTAAGAAGCTGTGAGAGTGTTTGTTTTTAAGCACATGACACCAGCAGTCAATGCAGTTTTATTTTTATTTTCTTAACTTTAACATTGCACGTGACAGATGCATGATATTACTATCTATCGGCTTTGCCCTTGCATGATTTATAGGAAAAAACTCCATGTATTTCTCTGATTCATGTTCTATTATTTTGCTCCCATCTCTTCTGTATTTCGCCCCCCGTTTTTATTCTTGAATCCATCACTTCAGTCTTTATAGTTGTTGCACTATTTATTTTTATGTGGGTAGGCAATCAACATGCAGATTACTGAGCTAATGTAATTAGTGCTTGTCATAACTTCTGCTCTCCTGGCTGTACCTCTGAAGTTGTCATCTTCATACGGATACTTCATTGCTGGATTTTAAATATTTGGGGTAGAGGTAGTCCCTGCAGTTTGAAAAGCAGAAAGAGCTGCCTGGATGTGGTCCCCTTGAAGCAGGTGGTAGGGTGGATGCTGCCCTCTCCACGCCACGAACCTAAGAGTGGATTTGCATGTAGAAAGGTTTGATGAGAAGCTCGCAGTGGGAAGATGAACCCTTGTTATCCTTTCTAGTAAGAGCCACAGGTTTGGTACTGCATACTGGCTCTACGTAGAAACTGGTGGGTATTAAAGAAAGATAGTAAATACTCCAGTAGTATTCTCAAGTAGTAAATACAAGAATGAAGTATGACCAGCTGAGTGAACGACTGCAAATACAGCGGTCGTAGTTACTGTACGGCAACTGTTGACATACGTTAGTCATCTTTGTAGGTGTTTAATTGAAACATTCTGCGAAAACTTGCATTTCTTAATACTTATAAAAAGCCTGACAATGTATTTATCTTTTCTTTAAAAAAAAAAAAAAATTCATAAAGCTAGATCCTGTTTGATTCAGCAGAGGATCTGTTTGTCCTCTAACTTACTGTGAAAATCTTTGCCTGCAGTCAGGAAACCAAATTCTTGTGCCTCTTTATTCCTTCAGAAACTTAGTGAATATGCCTTTTTCCTTCTCCAGAGAATCATCTAGTATGAGCTGGGAAATCGACCAAGTCTCCTTGTCTGATGAAGGCTTCTATGAATGTATTGCAACCAGCAGTGCAGGGACTGGACGTGCACAGACGTTTCTGGATGTATCAGGTGGGTACTAGTTCATCCTTCTGTGCTGAAATATGGTAATGTGTTTTGCTGGAACGTTTAACAGAGAGAAATGGCACTTGGTGCCAATAAAAGATATTTCCAGTTCTAAGCATATTTTTAATTAAGGTTTTTTCTTGCCCATGTACACAAGTGGGCTGATATTTACTCAGCAAACTGGTTTTGAATATTAACATGGGATTTGTTTTAGTTCCCGTGTTTAGTTTTAGAGCAATTGGACTAGTGGGATATTATGGCCTGTAGAAGCAGAAATCTAAATCTGAGATTTCAGTTGTTCTCATTTTTATTTCAAGCTGTAGCAATTATATGTTTGCTTGCTTGATTTTAGGTATCATCCCGTAGATGAGGAATTAGGAAAGTTGTGTTCCGAGGTTTTCTGATTCAGTAAATTGTTGGAAGTCTTTTTTTTTTTCCTATTATTTTGAAATTTTTGAAAGTGAATAAATAGGATGAAGGAAGTGAAATCAAATGAAGAATAAATCAGGCTGATCACAAAGATACTTTTGAATAAACAGTTCTAGCTGATTGCTGGCCCGAAAATGTGACTGAAGACTAGTTACTTGTACAATGTAAAAGGCAATCAGTTTCTGTCTTGCCAGGTAGTTTAACTGGACGATCCAGTTTATGATTTTAATCACTGTTTCTTTTTATTTTCTATTTAATTTAAAATGTTCCTGACTTCATCAAATCTCAATTTAAAGGACAACCAGTGTAAATCTGGTCATCCATTTAGTAATAGTTGGTGTACCTGTGTGTTAAAGCAGTTCCAAAGCATAAAGCACTGATTGTCCGGCTTCCTGAGAGAAGAGAGGGTGTTTTCCTCGTCTAAATTTAGGCTCAGGGCACTTTCACAAATGATTATGCGCAAGCAACATAATTATTAAAGTTAGTTGTGATGAGAGAGAATCCTTCCTGGAAAGTGAATAGTGGCATCCTGGTCAAGATTTGGACATAGAAATCTGGGATGGGAGAAGAGGAGAAAATAAAGTTGGTCTTCTGTGAAAGCAGAGGTAAAGTTATACTACTTGTGCCCTGTCAGGCTGACAGCTGGGACATGTGGGCATTGGTTATTGCCTGCAGAATATGATTTTAAGAGTTTCAGCTGCAGATCAGCTAGAAACGTTTCCCAGAGTAAAACAGCAGGCTTTACTTCGCTGAGAATCCTTTACTGTATCAGAGAAATTCAGCTTAAGTTCCTTTAAGCCAAGGTACACCCCAAGCACAGATGGAGAAAACATAAAGCCAGTTGTGGTGGTCTTCAGCCAACAGTGAGAGGTCTTCTGCAGGAAATCAGTGAGTGTTCAGCAGGTGAAGAGAATGGGCAGGACAACTCCAGAAATGGCATTGAATGAGCCTGTCCCTCCCTTAGAATTCAATCAGAGAAAAATTGTATCTGTTTAGTAATTACCTTCCGGGTAAGCACTGATCTGCTCGTGTTCATGAAGTTCACAAAACCGTTCCAAAACCATTTATGTAGGAAAAATTAAAGAAAAACTTGCTTATTTATGTGGATGAGGTGGGTGAAAACTCTGTCCATACTGTAGCAAATTTTGTCACTTGCTTTTCACAATTGCAGTGCAGTCTGAGGGAAAGGGAATATCATTTCTGTTTTAAAATAAAAAATCTGTTACAGATGCCCAATCAACCCAAACAGAAGGCTGTATGCCATGTAGAAGTGTAAATTATTGCCCTTGAATAGGGAAGGCTCTGGAGCTGAGTCAAAGCGGCAGTGATGATAGCAGAGTTCAGCACAGTGGTTTGAATTCAGCCTCAGGCTTTCATATAAGTGCTTGAAATCAATGTTGTTTTTTATCTCCTGCATCAGCTAATTCAGGTTGGTTAACCTGAGTCATGACTCACAAATCGCAAAACAATTTAGGGCGGAGAGACCTTTGGAAGTTACCTAGTTCAACTCGCAGCTCATAGCAGAGCTAACTTCCAAGCTTGGTCACATTTCCCAGGGACTTGTCCAATCAAACACTGAATGTCTCCAAGGACAGAGATTTCACAAGCTCCATGGGCAGCCTGTTCAGTGCTTAACTGCCCTCACTAGGAAAATATTTCGCATAATGGTCTAGATGGAATTTCCCATGCTGGATATTACAACCGCGGACTCTCAGCCTTTGTGCTCAGAGATTGTATTCTCTAAAACAGCCCTCTCAGTAGTTGAAGACAGTGACTATATATCCCTTCACCTTCTTTTTTTCCAGGCATACATGTTCCTCTCACTGCAGTATGAGCACATTTTTTAAAACAAAACCAAAACAAACAAAAAAGCACAGCAGCCTGACATCACTGATTCAGTGCAAGGCAAAGTTTGTAGAGAAACAGCCTTCTTATACTGAGAGGTAAATTTGAGAAGAGGAACATCCTTTTAGGCACACAACGTACTCAAGTGGAATAGTACAGTAACATCTATGCTTATTCAAGTCCTAGCTGAGCACTACTTTATATTTTTGTCTACCAAAATCCTTCTGGTGAGCAGGGTATTCTCCCTTGCTCCTTTCAATCCATGCTTTGGAGTACCAGCAGCTGTTACGTTCTGCCACAGGAACGGTGTGCGTAAGGATTCTGGGTCAGGAAGTTGCAACCATCCTCTTCCTTTCAGAGAGAACCGAAAGAGAATCCTAACTTTTTTTTTCTTGTGATACTGGTAGCACGGAGGGGAAATTCCTATACTGTCTCCCAGAGCGCTGTAAGATCCACCACCACTCATGTGTAAACGTGAGCAATTAATTTAGTTTAGAGCCATGCAGGGGAGTAATGTGAGGGAGATGCTTTGAAAGCCTTGTATGCAAATATTTGGAAGAAAAGGATCTGAAATTTCTTCTTTAAGCAAAGTAAACAATCTTTTTCAAGTATTGTTAGTTTGTCCAGCTGACAGACAGTATATCACAGATTATCCATTTTGTCAGCTGCTGTGTGAAAGGTATTGGAACTGTGTCAACATTTTCCAGTTTCAGGAAAAGCAAACACTTGAGTTTGAGTTTGTCTTACTAGTATTAAATCTTTAAAATGTCAAATGGCTTGTTAGCTTGTACAGGCACATTAGCTGAAGTGCTCTGAATACCAGGAATTCAGTTTAGAGTTTGACCAGGGGACTGCTGTGTGCAGGCTGTTGTTGTAAGAGGCGGCTGTAGTCTAAAGGTGTGCCCCACCGGACCGAGAGTCAAAAGATGGGGGATTTTAGTCCTGTGCTGGCCTTCATCTCTTTCTGTTCTTAGTTTTCCTAGTTTAAGTAATATACTCTTAGGGATATCCTCTGGAAAACATTAGAAGATTTGTCTTTTCTTCCAAAATAACCCCCCAAACTAAGGGGCAGGAGTGAAACTCCAGTCTCAGTAAGCAAGTCCAGCTTTTCTCAGCTCTCTGCGTGCGTTAAAGTTCCCTGTTTTGGTAATAAGAGCGAGCACTGTTAGAGACTGGGTTTACCGGGAAGCAGAGCTGCACGCCAGCATGCAGGGTGTGTGAGGGATTCATTGCTACGCAGAGAGCTAGCGTAAAGCTGCTGAACCTCGTTTGAGACCCCACAGGAGACTTAAATGAGGAAGAGTTATGGCCGGCTCTGAGCTTGGGAGCAACTTTCACCCTTAATAAATACAGATATGTATTTTTTCTCTTAGGCTTGTTTTGCTTAGGATAATTAATTTTTGGTGTGTGCTGATAAAGATTTGGTCTTGCTCTTACAGCTGTCTTATTTCTGCTAAAGCATCCTGGTCAGGACATTATTCATGGCAGATTTTCCTTTGCAAGAACCAGTCTGGGGGAAAAACAAAACAAATGGAATATATAAATATATCAATTATATAACACTTTATGCATTCCATATATATGGAATGCATAGTGTTACATAATTTATGTTCTCTAGCATTTCAATGTTTTCTCCTTTGCCAGTGATATCAAAAGAAGTATCAAGACAACCGCTCCTATTTTTAGCATTTGTGGCTTCAAAGCTAAATTCCAGTACAAGATTATTGCAGCTGCATCCTTCTAGGAGTGTGATTAAAAATGTACAGATGCATAGAGCAGAAAGCAAACAATAACAAATAGCGGAAGCTGAAACATAAAATATGTACAGATAGGAAGAAAGAGATCGAAATTCTCCAAAACGTGCGTGGAAGCTGTTGAGGGACGTTGTAAGTGCCCGCTGCCTCCAGCAGCTCCAGGCCCATGAGCTCCCCCTGCCCGGCTGCCGAGCCCAGTGGCGTGCCTGGGGTGCTGGGGCTCTGTCACGGCACCGCTGCTTCTCCTGTTCGCCCACGTGCTTCCCAGCTGCTAGTCCAGCTTGAGGCTTGCTGGCGAAGTGCACACACGCACGCCTCCTCGCGCAGCCGATTTGGGCAAGATACTGGTGCTTTCCTCTGGCAGCAGGCACGCAGGCCGTGACCCACGGCCTTGCTCCGGCCCCTGATGCTGAGCCCCTTGCTCGCTCCACTCATGCCAGCCCCTTCCAGGAGCAGGTTTTCGGGACACGCGCCGTTCCCATTGCAGTACCTGCTGGCTGAGACCATCACCCGCTCCAACAGCTGGTGCTGGGAGCCTGGTGTCCCCAGCAGCTGACGCCACAGGCACCGGGCACCTGTGGCCCTGCTCGACCCCGGTGCTGGCACCAGCCCACTCACACCAGCTTTGGCAGCGGCTGGCAGCGTGCGTGTCCGTGGGGGAGAGCGAGGCTGCACAACTGAGACAGATTTAGTGAGAGGATAGCACAGACTGCCGTGATCAGGCGCGGGGCTCCATCAAGCAAGCGCGCTGACTGATGATGTGCGACAGGCCCCTTTTGTACCCCTTTCTGTCTGCTCCCACCTTGTTTCCTCCCCGATTCACTTCCCCTGCATGTTCTTTCACTTGTTTATGTCGTCCTCCTGCCCTCTTACCCCAGGTATATCCAGAAACCCCACGTTTGCATCTGTCAGTTGCCAAATCCAGGTTGGTCCCTCTTTGAAATGATGCCTGAAGCTATTTGATAGCCCACCAGTTAGCATGACTTAAATTTTTCTTGTCGCTGTTTCTGGTACTGTTTGTCTGTCAGGTGTGTGTCTCTGCATACTGTGTTTGCTGCCTTGCCTTTTCTTCGTTCTGTTTGACAATGTCCTTGATCAGACAGACTTAAGGGAGCAGACAGTCTCTCCTTCCACATACCCTTAGAAACCATCACGTAAGGAACATAGTGATGACGCTTGCAGCAGCTGGTGACTTGGTTTCATTGTCTCTGTTAGCAGAGCTTGCTAGTAACATTTTTTCTTTTTTTTTCTTTTTTTTCCTTCATATACAAGCCTGCAAAAATCTAAAGTGTAACAGATCCCACCGTGTGTGTTCACACTTCAGTCAGAGATCACTGGTGGTGGAGACCTGGTGGTGGTGCTGTCATCTCCTTCTGCGGAGCTGTGATCTCGTGCTGGCTTTTCCCAGTGCAAGATTAGCTCAGAGAACAGCACTGTCTCCTCTCTCATACGTGATGTGGCATTTCATCCGATGTGATACGTTCGTTCTTTCATGTAAATCAGGTGTATTCTTGCCAGGTGGCTTAGCGTCAGGGAACGAGGACACTGGCCTGGGGTCTCTCTTTCATGGGTTCAGCAATATGAAATGAAACTAAATATTAAACCAAGATTACAGTTGTTTTACACTATAGCATACTTGAAGTTATTTATCAAGAATCCACCAGTGAAGCAAAGATTCCCAAATCTTTTTTCTCTTTATTTTGTTCTTTGTTCTGTTCTTTCTACGCAGAGCCTCCACCCGTGATTCAGGTTCCTAACAATGTCACAGTTGTCCCTGGTGAAGGAGCCATCTTGACCTGCCTGACTTTAAGCACCGTGCGTTACAATCTCACCTGGCAGAGGAATGGCAGGGATGTGAGGCTGAAGGAGCCCCTGCGGATAAGGATGATGAGCAACCTGTCTTTAGAGGTGAAGACTGTAAAGTTCACAGATGCTGGCAAGTACAACTGCATCGCTTCTAACGAGGGTGGATCTACCATGGCATCTGTCTTCCTTACAGTACAAGGTAACAAGAAAACTGCATGTTAAGCTTTCTCTGACGTGGTCTTAGCTTTCTTTACCTTTTTTGTGAACTGCCTCTCACAGTAACTTTTGCATTTTCTGCCTGTTGATGAAACCACTTAGAGACTGGTAGAAAGTAATGTAGTTCTTCCTTGTTTTAAAACATCAATGTGAGTCACCAAACACCAGTCGTGCTCATTTTGTGACACTGCCCTGTGCTGTGAGCCTCTATGAACTGGGGTTTGATACTTCTGTGACTTCCAACTTAACTCTGCTGTAGAAATGTAGGGAGCCTGAGGTATCTGTTGTTAGTGTCTCCTAAAGTGTAGAGCACAAAGAGATAGCTGCAGACTGGATTACTTTATATCTCCTTATAACAGAATAATACTTCTGAGTGTTTCTCTGTATTATTTTGTCGTCTTGTGTCATACAATACAAGCTGAGAACTAACCAGGATTTTATGAAGGGCTAGATCTTATGAAGGTAAGGACTTTCAGAATACATCAGGACTGAAAAAGAGGGCATAGGTTGAGACCAAGCAAGCTCTAGGTCCGCGTTATTGTTTCATATCGAAGCTCTGAACCTTTGTTTCCTAGCATCCAGTCTGTGGATAAGAAAAGACAGAACTGCAAAATGTTTTAGAAAACGATTCTGTCCCATATTTTTAGCTTTTGCCTGTCTTGATAAGCTACTTGGAGATGACTCCGACAAGATTTCTGCTTGCTAATGATATTCTGAGCAGAGTGGGTAGCTTCATTAACTTTGTTGCTGTAATCCTAGTACTTCATTAGCTGATGGAAAATTTAAAATTATGGGAAAAAAATTTAATGAAATTGCCTGCATTAAGGTGCTCCAATAGAGAGAGAAGTCAAAAACGGAGTTGTAACACTTACTGATGGGATGCAGTTTTCCCTACAGGACGAGCAGATTGATTTACCAAGGCAGAATAAGTAGGTGTGTAATCAGTTATGTGGGACCTGTTCCAAAATGTAGCAGTGAGGTGTTTCTTCACTGATCTGTCTGAATTACCATTTAGATGTCTACAGTAGAGTTATAACTGTTACATTTCTAGCAAGTTAAAGGGGGAGGGAAGGAAAGCCGTGAAAAAATCTCAACCCCTACATGTTTGGAAAACTGTTTTGAATTCCACAGGATTTTTCCATCAAGACAATCATTCAAGCATGTCAAAGGCAAGAAAAGTGCCCCCTCCCTCATTCCTCTCTTCCCGGGATTTAGATTTTCTCCCTAATGTCTGTAGACCAGCTGGGAGATTTAACACAATGAGCAAATTACTTCTGGCAGGTTTTTACACAGTAAAGTTAGAGAAGTTTACTGCTGCCACAGCAGAATATTTAGTTTCAAATCATTTATATACGTAGAATGATTATATCAAATAGTTAGGAATTACATTTTGGCTGGTACTGGTATTGCTAACAGCTTTAGGACCTGCCTGAGATAACCCTCTTGGATGGTTTAGACAGGCTTAGTTGGCAGTCTGAGATTTATTTTCTTCTATTTCTGATGAAAGATGCTTGGAATAGAATAAATATGTAGCAAACGCTAAGCTGCAGCTGAATTCAGATTCCTGCAGTAGTGTCTGTCTCTTGTTTGGAAAATGTAATCTCCAGCCAAACTTTTAAATGGCTGTATGCAGAAGCTGAATGGTGTCAGGATGGTTGTATGTGCTATTATTTGTTGTTTTATTTTGCTTGAACCAAATGACTTCTATCAAATTTCTGGAGGTACTCTGTGTGATTAACTGTATTTTTCTGCTTGTTGGGGTCCAGAAGAGTATTCAAAAGAATGGTTTATATTTGACAGCAAAAGAATAAAAAGTGGCTTAATGTAAGAAGAAAAAGCTTAAAGGGTTGTAATGTTTTCCTTCTGAAGAAGGAAATTTGTGGTCTTTATTAATAGATTGAGATGGGTTCATGTTTTGTGTAGATGCACGTAATTCAGAATGTCATATTAAATTCATATCAAATCCCTTTATTATTGTTGGGAAAGATCCAATACAGATCTCTGAATTCTGGGTCATAAGAGAATAAACATTGCTTTCATCCTCGTTTTCCTTCTGGAGTAGGAGTTAAGGCATAGAACAAATGTTTGTAGCTCTAAAAATAACCCAGCATCTGCTTTACAAGTGGGTTGTAGTAAACCCTTGTTCTGAAGGTTTTCAGTTTGATAATGCTCCTGAAAGGCAATGTTCATCTGATTATTATTTTTTTTTAAGGCCAGCAGCTGTACAAATACAGACTGAAGCTTGAATGAGAGTTGACTGTTTTCCCCAGCTGCGTGCTCTGTGTGAGCTGCTGGACCAAGCCACTGTGGGACACCAGCACTGAGCCCAGCTAGATGAAGGTCCTGTTTGAAAACCTGTGGGGTGGTGGTGTGCTGCTCAGAGCAGGCTGAAGGATCACCGAGTGCGGGTTTAGAAATTCTGAGGGGTACGGGCTCTCGTGCCTTCTAGGATTGTTCTGGTGCTGATTCCAGTGCTCTGACTTCTGAAGTACACCCTCAATTTTGGGTGTTGTTACGTGGTGGCTACATAGCGTGAATTGCTCAGCTCCGCTCAACAGGCTGGACTTGTAATGGTCTTGTATCTCTGCGCTTTCAGATGCTCCAAATAAATTATCAGAAGCATGGAAAAGCGTGGAGATTGACCAGGAGTGTGAAACGTCAATTACCACGTAATCTTTTCTGTGATATATAGTGGTGATATATTTCTCAGTGGTGAGGGATATTCCACGATTATGTAAACTTTTTCTTTCCAGCTCATTACAGTATTGTAGGCAAAATATTAGTTTCCTATGTGCATATTTATCAGATTGAATTAATATCAAGCGTTTTGTGTTCGTGGCTTGATGGTCTGTTCTTGGTGTTTTTACTTGCATCCTCTTTGATTTTGAAGAATGTAGGCTTCTTAAATTGAAACAATTGAATGCTGAAGAGGTTGATTTTTGCAGGTAATTTCAAAAGCATGATTGAAACTCATCCTTGGAATGTGGGTGATGATAAATGTGATTTTATGGGTAGTCTTGGTTATGCATGTTTTTTGGTGTAAGAGTAGACAATGAAACTCTTCTTTAAAGGTTGCTGTCTTTTGCCTCCACAACGCAGCTGTATATAGAAACTTTTATGGCTTTTGCTGTGTTGATGTTGGGGATTAGTAGGGAAGTTTGATTTGGTAATCTCAGCGTCTGATGCATTGTACCAGTAGATGAAGCAGAGATGAGACAGCTCTGAACATTTGTCTTATGGGGAGGCAATGAAGTGCCAGCTGCTGCGCATTGAACTTGCTGATGGGCAGCATGCAGGGCAGCATCCTATTTTGACATATTTCTTTATCTGAATATACGGGTAGAATAAAATCACACATGCCGTAGTTACTCTGTCCAAGGAGTGCTGCCTGCTTTAGGGAGCTGGTGGGGCTGCTTACAAGCCAACTAATAGCTTTGAAAGGGAGTTTAAGAGAATTTACTCAGGGGATGATGTATGTGACTTGACCCAGCTAAAGTGCTGGTAAATACTCAGATGCATCCCAGAGCAGGAGCAGAAAGCAGAACTGAATGAACACAACGGGACATGGCTATGCTTATGCAGCTACGTGCATCTGGAATAATTTCTGGAAAGAGACCACCTGGATGGACAAAAGGCAAATTACCTCCTTGGCATAACCCAGTGCTTTGTTGCCCGAATTTTCCCTGCTCTTTTCTCTGAGAAGAGGTAATAGAGAAATAAACATCTTAGTCCCTGAGATCTCTGTGGGAATGGTTATTTGGATACATGGATACATGCTGTAGCAATGGCCAAGGAGAATACTGTACTCAGTTCTTTAAACATCGAGAAAACACGAAAGGGATTAAAATTGAAGTATTACTGCTCTGTTTGCTATTTCAAATTTAGAGAATTACTTAAGTGCAAGTTGTTCTGTCCTGAAGAATGAAAAGCAGTTTAATGTGGTCTGTGCTTCTTTCTAAGCTGTTATTTGGAACCATCCGAGATGGTGAGTTAACTTTTTTCTTTACCACCTTTTAGAGCAGGAAGTAAAACGCAGTTAAACTCTCCGCACTTCTTTGCAAAAGTGAATACTCTGAAAGAAAAAGAGCTGAACCAGTAGGTATCCCTCTGCTAGGTGCCAGTTACCCTTCACAGCAGGCTCAGTGGTGGTCGATGAGCTGCTTTGCAGAAGCTAGCCTCTTGCACGGGCAGTGCAGGTTAGCAGAAGGGGCAGCAGTTGCCCGAGCAGCCTCTCTCGAGTTCTCTGCAGCTCAGGAAAATCGGTGAGAGTCCCGAAGCTCGCTCGTCTTCTCCCCACTGCTGCGGTTCATAAGAGGTTTGTGTCTGCATTCGGAGAAAGGGAGCTGATGGGAAAAATGTTTGCATTATTAGACCAGTCACTGACAGCCTGGTTTTATGAGTTGGCCCGAATTTATTCTTCCAGGCGTTTCTTCTGTTAAAATTCCCTGTGTGATATCCTCTACAGATCAGTGCAGAGGCAGGACAAACAAAGCTTTCTCATCCAGCTAAAAATATCTTTCAGTTTTCTTTGTCTCTTCTGAATCGTTTAACACAAATTCAGCTAAATAAGTGGTGATTAATGTCTTGTAATTTTTTGTAATATTCAGATTATGCATAGTCGTGAGAGTACTTCAGCGAATTTGAGTTCTAACTTGCTGGATAAAAAATTAGGCTATTAAATAAAACAGGAAATAAGTGTCATGAATCTTAATGAGCAAGACATCAAATGACAGATATTATTTTCTAGTTGCTTTCTCAGGGAAACTCCAGCTCTTTAGGAGAATTTCTAAGAGGAGACTTGGAGGAGCGGAACCAAATTTAGAAATCAGCATTTCTAGATGTATGCTGACCCACCCAGACCTGTGGCTCAAGACAATATTCCATGCAAATCCCATGGGAACTAGCTTCCTGCAGGATATTTGATCTCTGTTACTGCAAGAGCTGTAAAAAGCCCGAGCAAGTTATTGGTTTGGCTGTTAAGTATTGTACTCGCAGCTGTGAGAAAGGTGTTGGGTTGGCAGCCCTTCCAGGAGGGCTGCTTGCACTCTGTGGTAAAGATTACATATAGGAGCATAAACGAATTCAATTTGCATTTCCATAACGTGCACCAGCTGCCCGGTGACGATGAGGACACATCCCCTGAGAAGTATCCACTAAAGCCCCTATTTCACCTTTTGACAAATGCTGTTTTCTGAGGTGATGCTTGTTTATCTGCAGCTTGTCAGCACTGCTCTGCTGAGCAGGAGGCCCCACTTTGGATTTATAAAGGTGTATACTGAGAGATTTTTTCCAAGTCTACCAACTAGGGCTGAGTACAAACCCAGGACAGGGACGTGAGGAGGAAGGAGTCCATTTTCTTTCCTTCTGCGGGTCTTTCTCCTGCGGGGAAGGCACTGTAAAGGCCATGCTTGTGGTATGTGTCTTTTGGGAAGCAGTTCTTCTGTACTGCCAAGTGAATGACGTAGGATAATAAAGTCCGAAGACAATATTCCATTTTCATTAGGTTCCCTTGGTTGATGCCAGAAGTACAGGTGAATGTGGCTGGCTGATTAATGTTGAAGGCTACTTTACATTTATCCCTATTTAGTGTTTTGATCTTTATGCTGTAACAAATCTGTTCTCAGCTTCCGTTCAAACAGGAGCCTTTGTCAGTCAACAAAAGTAGAAATACTGTATTGTGTATTAATTCCAATACATATTGCTAAAACATGATTTAAACTAAATAATAGAAATCAGATGAGCGGAGAAGATTCCTTTCGCAAATATAGTGAGAGGTTATGTGTGTGCATGTATTAATTCATAGCATAGGATATAACCCAAATTCTGTGCTTGAATTGACATCTAAGTGGAAATCTGCTCTTTGGGTGGAATTCTTCAGGATGTGCATAACCCTAGTCTTGTCTCACTTGCTGACATATGTTAATAGCTATCATAAGGAGATTTTTTTTCGCCATTCTGCCTTCCAGTGTGCACTCCTGACACTAAGAAAATGTAGGTTTTTAGCAAGTTCGAGATCAAAGCCATGCACTCCCATTTATATTCTTCCACATGGAAAAACTAAGGCGTATCTATAAAACTCACAGTAACAGAAGAATTTGTAGACATCCCTGTGGTCACACAGGACTTGAGAAGAGAATTAATTTTTCACACCAAAACTACAGTTCCTGTATTACTAAACATAGGGCTTTGTGATAAACATCTGCTTCTGCAGGATCTTGGTAGCTGGAAGACCAGGGAAGTCAGTCCAGCCCCTTTTTAATTGCTGCTGATGAGAGTGGGTTGAAACTACAGAAAACTGCCAGGGAAGAGGCTGGACCCAGGGAAGGGTTCCATCTATCCTCGGCCAGAATCTGCTTGTGTAAGGTTATGAGGAAGTGACATTTTTCAGAAATCAAACCCTTGTAAAAAGCTGCAGCAAGTGTATGCAAGCTCCTCAAGTGATTGCATTCTTACGTGGTGGTTTTTGATCTAAATATGTTTAAATAGTTGCTCTTATTCATCCTGGTTAGTACATTACTTGTCAGGTGAACAGTTTGAATCATTCAGCTTTCCAAAGATGCTTGTAGTAAAAATGGCAAGAAAGAACCTTGAGGGTGCTGCACAAAAAATACTGATATTTTACAAGTAATGGTTCAGTCAAATATCCTCTACGGGGTGGCTTGGGGGGAAAGTTTCTGTTGGAAAAAAATGGGGAAAGTAATGAAAAATATTATCAGCAAATTTTGCTAATAAAGGATAAGAGATTTTTTTAAAATGTTGAATAAAAGAAAAATTTGGTATTTGCTGTCCTTTTTTCACGTTAAGTTTAATTGCTTCTAATGATTTAAATGTACATTAAGGGCAAGGAAGGGTGCAAGTGTGGATGCTTCAGACCCTGGAATCTCCACCCTGACCTTCATTCTCTTCAGAAGTTTCACACGTGATCTTTGTTTAAAATGCTATTGTTTTTTGTCTGTTGTCTTGAATGAGATTGGTATGGTAAGGAGCTTGTGCTTCTCCTGCCTATGCCCAAATCTCATCCCCTATTGTGCAAAGAACAGAGCAAAAGAAATCAAATTGACCTGTCATGCAAGAAAGCCCCTTCTGTGTGTCTGGCTGGCCTCTGAACAAGAAAACAATGTGGTTAATTAGTGCCAAATGTGGCCTTGGGGAATCTAGTTGTGTCTGTTGACTTCTTCTAATTCATTTCATAGCTTGCATGTTAAATATTACTTGCACCTTCTTTTGCTCACCTAATACCCTTGCTGTGTGACAATAACTGTGTGGGCAATGGTGTATTGTCAAAGCACAGCGTGAAATCGCCATTTGAAACAAACAGCTTCCTGATATCAACATGAGCGTAGACCTTCCCTAAGACCAGAGCATGCAGAATGTCTCCCAGTGTCTCTTGGCAGGATTTAAAACCAAACAAAAACAGCTGAGAAAGCTGTGCACATCCTCAGTCGCTTGAGGACAGTCCTGGAACTTGCGTCCATTTCTTGTCTCTCCCTACCCCCTCGCGTCTGGATCTGATCCTAGTATTTCTGAAACTACAGCTCTGCCTTCCTCTGGTGCCTTTCCTCCAGGGTCTTAGGGGCTTCAAACCCTCACGAAATGCCAGAGGGACTTTTCAGGACCCTGCGGAATCCCCTCTAGAAGTGAAAATGAAACTGGGGAAGGTTAACAGCCACAAACTTGAGAGAGAGAAGGATATAAGGCATTATGTAGCTGCATCTGTGTTTAGTTTTGCAACTCTGTGCACAAATTAGTTGCTGTTTTTTACTTAATTTTTTCCTTGCCTTTGGCAGTGTGGCCGTGTGGTTTTGCATGCATTTTTACAAGGATCGCAGAATCCTCGACACGCTCACACGTTCCCTTAGTGGCTGGAAGCGGAGTCAGCGAGTCCTGGCGATAGTTGTGCTCCCCCAGCACCAGGTGCCAGACCACGGCAAAAAGCCATCCTCAGCACAGCGGTTGTGTCCCCTCGGCAGAGGGGCTTTTATGTGCTCAGTCAGGGCCTGCGGGTAAATTTTCATGGAATACTAACAGGCGTGAATTACTCGTGAACCTCAAAGCACAAAATGTGGTGCTATTATTTTAAATAAGAGTATACTACAAAGGTTAAATAAAAGTATGTCCGTGACAGTATGCTGATGTTACCACTCATATTTTAAAACTATTTTTGTGTTCATGGAAAACTTGCTTCCCAAAATGTGCTTTTTTTTTTTTTTTTTTTCTTTTTCAACCCACCTGGAGTACTGCATTCAGCTCTGGGGCCCTCAGCATGAGAGGGACATGGATGTATTAGAACAAGTCCAGAGGAGGCCATGAGGTTGATGAGTGGGCTGGAGCACGTCTCCTGTGAAGAGAGGCTGAGGGAGCTGGGCTTGTTGGGTCTAGAGAAGAGAAGGCCCCAGAGAGACCTCATTGTGGCCTTCCAGTACCTAAAGGGGGCCTACAGGAAAGCAGGAGAGGGCCTTTTTATCAGGGAGTCTATTGATAGGACAAGGGGTAACAGCTTTAAACTGAAAGAGGGTAGATTTAGATTACATATTCAGAAGACGTTCTTTGCTAGGAGGGCAGTGAGGCCCTGGCCCAGGCTGCCCAGAGAAGCTGTGGCTGCCCCATCCCTGGCAGTGCCCAAGGCCAGGCTGGATGGGGCTGTGGGCAGCCTGCTGCAGTGGGAGGTGTCCCTGCCCATGGCAGGAGGTTGGAAGCAGATGGGCCTTAAGGTCCCTTCCAACCCAAGCCATGCTGTGATCCTGTGATTCAGTGAGATGCATTGTAGGAGAAATCAGCCTATAGCAACTGGGATCAAGGTCTTCTGCTGTTCTTGTCTGTGCCCTGAATTTGATGCTTGAGCATTTGAAAACGATTTAATTTCTCATTATCTCTGTTGTTCCACCAGTACTAGGGGCACTACTCCCCTCTCACTAAGCACGCTGAGCCTGGGGCCAGGAAGATCGTTCTGCGAGTTCCGTGTGGTAACGCACAGAGCTCGCAGCAGCGGGCGGGCAGCAGCGGGGCAGGCCCAGGCCTCCCCGCGGGGTGGCAGCGCTGTGGTTTTGTCTGCAGCTTTTTTAAGCCGCTGGCGTTACACCACAGAGCTTGGACAGCAGCCTTCCTTCCCGCAATGATCGTCCAGTGGGCGTGCTGTGAATTGTTTCAGGGAAAGGAGCTGCTGGTAGCACTCTGATTTGTTTCTCTTTGCATGATGACAGACCGAACTAGAAAATATCGTGCTGTTCGCCTAAAAGTTGCATAGCATCACACCATTATGTTGTCCTGGATGGATTATGCCACAAACAAATGCATTGTGGGTACTGGCCCTTACAGGCATTTTCCTTAGCAGCAACAAAAACGTCAAACCTGGGTCTATAGGAGGCTGTAACTGCCACTGGAGCTAATTAGGAAAGAGCTATGGAGAGCAGCCCTAGATTCAAGGCACCTCTGTGTACAGGTATTCAGCCTCTTTTACTCTCCAAAAAGAGAGTTAAGCTTAGGATTTTCAGCCTAAGCTTCTAGTAAGGATCATCTGCAGAGGAACACGTAGTAAAACTCCAGCAGTGCCTGATGAAGGAACAGGCGAAGCTCCCAAAATGAAGATCGATGCTACTGATTCAATAGTAGCCAGTGTCATGCCTGACCTAAGGTGAAGGAGCAGCAGTTACTGCTACTTTTTCTTGCATTGAGTGGTGTGGGTCTTTTCCTTGCCACTACTAGGCACAGTCCTAAGTACTATAGAAGAAAATGTCAGTTATCACAGCAAATTGTTTTTGGTGGTCTTTAATCTTTATTGAGAAAATCTGTCTAAGGATATAAGTGGATGAAGTTGATGAAGCTCACCAGTCTCTTTTCTTAAGAAAATACAGCTGAAGTCCATTCTTATTTCAGCCTGGCCTTGTGACCTTGATGGATCGTGTTGGTGAGCTTTGCTCGGTTCTGGTGGGTTTTTGACAGAATTCATGCCCACATTTGGGAGCTCTAGAGCCCGTATCTCAGAGCAAAGCAAACTGTGTAGGCATGTGACTTCATGTGGCCTTTTCTAATTCAAGAAATAGAAAATTTCTGAATAATGTTATAGGTAGAAGAGACTTTAAAAAAACATGTTATCATCAGACTGATTATATTTTAGTACAGTAATTGACGTTATGACACAATTCATGTGTGTCTGATGGTCCTTATTTGTGTTAAGCGGAGGCAGTTGTAGGGAAACTATCATATGACCTTTATCAGGACTGTGTTCTCACTGTAGAACTGTTAGAAAATAGAAATAAAATAATTATTATAATGTGTAAGTGCATAGGAAATCGATCTTTTTAATTGCTATTTTTCATTTCTTTTAATAGAACCACCTAGGGTTGTCATTTCACCTAAGAACCAGACTTTTACAGAAGGCTCTGAAGTGTCCATCAGGTGTTCTGCAACAGGTTATCCAAAGCCAACAGTAGTATGGACACACAATGAAATGTTTATTATTGGTTCAAACAGGTAGGGATTATAATTCTCTCTATTTTTTTTTTCTCCTGTGTGTGAAAGAAGTTGTGAAGAATGCCAAAGTATTCTGACTATTTCTTCCACAGGAGCCTGTGAGTTTTGGAAATAGTACCTCAACCTTCATCTTTATAACTCTTTAATTTCAGTTGCATCATCTCTAAACTAGAAATACTATGATTACTTTCTTCAGAAGATTTTTACAAGGTTAACTTTAATGCTCTTCACAACATGCATTGATATCCTCTGATAGAAATGATAATACCAAGTGTTATTTATGTTGTTTATCATGAGAAAAAGACAGCAATACCTTTTTGTAAACCATCTGGTCATGCTGCTGCTGTTGCTGCTTGAGTGTGGATGTAACACTTTTTCTCTTTTCTTTAACTAATCGTTTTGGTTGGTCCCCTGTGTATTTCCAGGTATAGATTGACCCCAGAAGGCACCTTGATCATAAGAAAGGCAATTCCAAAAGATGCAGGAGTTTATGGTTGCTTGGCAAGCAACTCAGCTGGGACAGAGAAACAGACATCTACCCTTACATATATTGGTAAGTAAAAGAAGTAATGTAGTGAAATTAAAAAGCAAACTAATACAACATCAGGATGGTACAGTTAAAATTTGTGGAACTTTGCAGAACATATTCGTAGAAATTTCCCAAAGCTCTGGAGAGATTTTGAACAGCTCACAAATGTCCTTTTTGTTTTCTGTCCAAATCTGAACAGTATTGTTAGGAGATATTTGAGGCTTTCTGTTTCTTACGCTGTTGAAAAAAAAAAAAAAAAAGATTGGATATTAAAGTAGGGTGGGCTTGCAAAACTGAGTAGGTCTTTGGAGAGGGAATCATGTTTCTGTAAATTCCTGTAGTATGCATAGCCCTCTGGAGTCCTAGTCCAAATCGTGTCCTCTAAACGCTAATTTATATTTTAATAGAGTATTAAAATTCTTAGTGAGCAACCTTTGGCTGGAGAGGGAGAGAAAGGCTCTGAAGCTTTTTACTTTCTAAATGGTGAAACTCTTCCAATTCTTTCCTTATTTTCCTGTATATTTTACATAAGGTCCAGGTGTTCTGACATTCCAAACTCTACTTTTTTTTCTGTTACCTAGTGTTTATCTGTCATCTTACATGGTTTTTAAGCCCATTTGACTTTTAGTGCAAATATTTTTCATAAAACAAGAGAAAGTTAGTCTTTCATTGTTTCTGTCTTAAAAATGGTATACGCTTTGCATGAGGAACTCATTTTCTCTATGTTGTTTCTTTTTAGAGGGCCCAACATTGACCATAGTTCAAAGTGAAATTCTGGTTGCTCTTGGAGACACAACTATTATGGAGTGTAAAACAACTGGAATCCCACATCCCCAAGTTAAATGGTTTAAAGGTGCACTTCTTTGTGTTTGATTTATTTACTTTAACAGCAATATCTAGAACAATGATCTTGAAGTGACTTCGTTTCTCTCAAAAGCTTTATGTAGTATTCAACCAGTGACTGACCTGAGAAATTCTCTAAATCTAGAAGATGGGGCACTTAACCTCTTGCTCCTGTTTAAATACAGTGAATGAACTTACCCTAACATAATTAACAAGAAAAAGCTATGCCTCTTCTATACTTAACTAAGCTCCATGCTTTGTCAGAAAACATTTAGCTATGTGCTACAAAAGTCACAAACATCTTTCAACATGTGGGCCAATTCTGAATGTTACACAGCCGTATCATGGCTCTTGCTGAGCTTGAGAGGTGGCAGAGCTGTTTTCCAGGTTTCGCAGAGTTCTCAACTTGGCACGGAGCTGGCAGACAAGTGGCTGCCATAAATAGCCTCTAATGTGAGAAGGAGAAATACGGCCTGGCACACTATCCTAATGCTGATCTCTGTCCAAAGCTACTTCAGTTTATGTTTCCGTTGTAAAATAAATATAAATAAAATGGGATTGTGTCTAATGCAGGAATGAATTTTCCCACTGAGTTGAATGAAAATCAGAGTACTTATCTGCTGAATGAATACAGTCATGTTGTGAACTAATCTCAAACTTGGACACAGTTTTGTTGGAGTCATTTTGGTAAATACCCTGTTATATTTCAGTTACTTTTTTCTGTCTGAACTTAGGTGACTTAGAGTTGAGGGCATCAGCATTTCTCATTATTGATTCTCATCGGGGTCTTTTGAAGATCCAGGAAACACAAGATCTGGATGCTGGTGATTATACCTGTGTGGCTACCAATGATGCAGGGAGAGCTTCTGGAAAGATAACCCTAGATGTTGGCTGTAAGTAGCTTGCTCTGGTGCCTTATTTATCTGAGCTTTTGTCACAAATGTGTGTACGCAAGTCTTTGAATAATTGTGTGTGCTGGGAACTCCTTTTTGGTGGTGCTCACTAAGCTAAGTCGCCCTGTCATATTTGGATTCCCAGTTTTCCTTCCCTCTTACTTCTTTTGCAAAGTATAAAAGTTATGAGGAGGAAGAGAGAGCCAGAGAAGGAGGAAACTGTTCAAACCTCAACCTAACATAGTTCTCATGTAGAGAATATATTATACTAACTTGAGTTACTATGTGAGTTTATTGTAACTTAGTCCTTCCTGCCCTCTTTTCCCCATTCTTTTCAACTGCCGGTGGCCTGACACGTCATGTCCTGTTAAATGTGTGTTCCTGTCAGGCACGTGTACTTTCTGAAGCAATGTGCAAAGCTGTTTGAAGGAGAGGAGGAACTTAACAATGCTAACACTTGAGCACTCACATTCATCTGAAAGGGGTGGCTGTATCTTCATTTTTTTGAGATGTTTAGCCCGTTTCTGAGCTCCTCATTATCGCTGAAGAGCATGCGAGGCTGCTTTTGTGTGCCGTTGCTAGAGTTGGGAATCTGTTGTTAGGAGAATAATTGTATATAGTAGGACATAAATTTAGGTTGTCAGTAGTGCAAGCAGAACTGTACTGTCATGTTGTGACCCCAATTCACTTTCTGTACTCTTTTTTTTTCCCTTTCCCAGCTCCCCCAATTTTCACTCAAGAACCCAGTGATGAATCTGTGGATATTGGCTCAAATATCACACTGCCGTGCTATGTTCAGGGTTACCCAGAGCCAAAGGTTAAATGGAGGCGGCTGAATGGTGCTTCCCTTTTCTCGAGACCATTTGCTGTTAGTTCCATCAGTCAACTCAGAACAGGAGCTCTGTCAATTAATAGTAGGTAGACTAAACTTTTTAAAGAAAAGGTGCTAAAGGGAAATATGATGTATGCAATGCATTTATTATACTACTATAGAAACTTGTTAACTCTGTAAAAATACTGTATTTTGTCAGAGATTGCATTTCTGATACCGATTTCGTTGCTGTTGACGTATCATTCTCCATGAGTTTGTGAATTCAGTTGTCATTGGTCATGGGCTTCACTCTTCTTCATAGAAATAATTACACTTTTGTTTAAATAAATGTGGGTCATTGTCTGTGTTGATACTGAGGAGCCATTGATTTTATTTTATTTTTTCTTTTGAGAGGTGTTTTTAAAATATTGCTTTAGACGAATCCTAATTTGGGTAATAACTAGGAATTCTGCAAGTGTCTTTGCGATTTCAGTTATCTGGAGCATTTCAGTGACCCATAGACTAAATGATGTTATTCTGTTTTCTTAATTAGCTCTTTTATTCCTTTCTAGACATAATCAGGGTGGGTGAAGTAATTCCTGTATACTGTCTGTATGGTATAGTAATTCATGTGTCATGTGGGTGTCTGTTCACATACGGACACACAATGCTGTACGTAGGAAGCAGTATTCCACAGAAAATGCACTATACAATAGTATATGTATGTGTGGATATGTAAATAACTACTGTATATTATTTATACACAGTAGTGTATATTGTATTAAAGTATATACAATATATAAAGTGATGAAAAGTATCATATATGTGTCATGCTTTTTCACTTAAGTACTCATGTAGTCATTGTTTCCCTACTTGGTGACAGGTCGAAAGGAGTGATCTAACAAAAAGAGAACATTTAAAAGTGAAAGATAAAAGGATAGGGTATTCATGTATTGCAGACTTTTCAGTATCATTTCAGCTGCTGCAACCTCGTCTTTCTTTTTCTTTGTTTGTTTTCCCCTCTAGATTTGTGGGTCAGTGATGAAGGGACTTACATGTGTGAAGCTGAAAACCAGTTTGGAAGGATTCAGTCACGGCCAGCCACAATCACAGTAACTGGACTGGGTAAGACTGGTTGGTGTCAGTGACATCAGTGAAAGGAAAGACTGGAAGCATTTCCATACCTGGAATATACAGGAGTAGGTGACAGTGGTATTTTTACGATACATAGGATGTCTATGGGTTATGTACATACACAAACAAATCTATGCGTTTGTACTTGTAGCTATATTACACATACATAGTCAGCCACACCAGCTGAATCAGAAGACAGTTGCATGGAAGATTGTAATTGAATTCAGCAAATTTTGCACATTAGAACATTGTCTTTTTACTGGCTGCAATAATTTGATTTAGTTCCATCTACACCTTATAGCATGGACCTTAAAAATGATTTATCCTGTGTTCTGTTTCTTATTGTTAAGTAAATTGATTAAGGAATGAAAAATCACCATAATGATGGATGCTAATGATTGGTTTTCTGCCATTTAATTCATCGTAAAAAAAAAAAAAAAAAAGAGTAGCAATGAACTTGCTTAAGGCAATGCGTTGATATAACTGGAAAGGAATCTTAGTTATCCAAGAAGACAGTAAATGTCCAGCTTTGACAATAGTTGTGCTATTAAGGAGTTGTTTATTATCTCAGTTGGGCACCTGGCAATAAAAGAAAGAATAATGCTATGGAATGTACACATTTGTGGGAGGATAAGAGTGGATCTATCTGCCATCAAAGAAAACATTTGTTAACTTAAAACATGTGGTGGAAATCTGTAATGCTAATAATCTTTGATAGACAAGATGTTTTTACCTATTTAAAAGTGTTATTTAATCCCCATTATTTAAAAGTAATTTATGAAGCATGTGCACAGGAGTGCTTTTTGTTGGAGTAGGCAGAATTTTCTGCTGTGCTATTGACCTCTCTTCTAAGCCCTTAAAATTTTATGCCCAGAGGAAATGACTGCTTATTTATTGCGCTCACCAAAACTGCTACTTTTGTTCTCCAGTATTTTGCCCAGGTAAGGAAAAATAATATATCAAGTTGGTATCCATGGGAACATGAGCTTCCAGGGAAATGCTGGACTGGATCCAGTTTCAGCTGGACAATGTCTTCTCTTTGCTGCCATTCCTTAGTCTTAGGATCACTGTATGTGTATTCCTTCAGCTTCTTCTTGTCTCCTGTGCAACCCCATCCTTTCCTTCGTGTGTTTTTTTCCTGCCTGCATCATTGATATTTCAGATACCAGAACCTTATCTGATATGTTTTGTCCTAAGATGAAGTATGTTGGCGCTATCATGCTGTTTGTTGACTGCTGCAATTTTGTTCTTTCTGCTTTTTTTTTCCCCTCTGTGTAAATCATATGGTTTTCATTGTAGAAAATGTTTCCTGCCCTATATTTGCATAGTGTCTTGCACAAGGAGACCTTTGTCTGATGCTGCTGCAAGTAGCATTACTGACAGGACTAATAATAAAAATTCAGAGTTAATACTTTACATGAATATATATATATAAAACCTAATTATTTCTTCTAATTCTTTTTTTTGTTGTTGTTGTTGGTTCAAGTTACCCCTCTGATTGGAATAAGTCCAGCCACAGCCAATGTAATCGAGGGGCAGCAGCTCACTTTGCCATGTGTACTGCTCGCTGGAAACCCCATTCCAGACCGGAGGTGGATTAGGAACAGTATGGTGGTAAGACTGTTTTGTTTCTTGTAAGATTTGTTGGCATAGGAAATCAAAAACTGATATTTCAAGCCATGGTAACGACTTGGTTTAATTTCCAAAAGTTGATGTTCAAATACAGTGACAGATCTTATGCTTACACATAAAGATGGTTCGGGAGATTGGTCTGGCTCACTGGAAGCAAGGATCTGGTGTCACTGAGGTGAGTTGCAGCTGACAGACACCACTCAGCAGAAGCTGCTGCTTCCCCAGGAGAAGCCGGGTGGCTGCATCCGTAAGGCAGTAGCTGCTTCTGAGTTTCTGCAGGCACTGTCCTTTGGGGTGCAGCCATTCCTCTTGAGAAATGCTAGCTTATTAGTGTTTGAAATACAAAAGTGGAAGTCTGGCATCCTGACCATTATGCCTCACTCTCATCGCTGCCCATGCTAGGAAATTTCTAACTCTGAAGCATGGATAAGGGAATGGGAGATGGTAGTGGGGGATGTGAATGTCTGTAAATGAACTTGGAACCAAAGTATTTGTGAATTGTCCTTTTATCTTCTGTTTTACTTACTGTCAGAGCAGTTCTATGCGTTCTTGTTAGCTCCTGTGTGTCAGCCTTAGACTCTGAGTATAGGACTGCTAGTGGAAAATACCCACCAGAATAACAAAAGTGTTGGAATTTAAACCCTGCTGACTGAAAAGTATTTCTTTTCCCCTATTTTTATAAAATAAAAATACTAGAAAATCTCTGTAGATTTAGGTTTTTGACATCATGTCAGCATCCCTGTACCATGCACTCCTTTCTTAGCGGTGCAGTGCTCAGAGCATGAAACCTTGTATGCTTTCTCTCTCCTTTGAGAGCGTACCATTGCCAGCTTGTAACTCCTGCAGACAGAAGGGTTGCATAGACTCTGCGCCTGGGTTGGTTGTCTGAGCAAAGTTTCATTTCTTTAGTGGCAGCTGAATTGCTGAGTTTGAGATCCCCATGAAGCCTTGTTTTTTAACTTTGCTTGCAAATTGCTTCCTAAAGCCCTTTCTCCACAGCTGTAATTAAAAAATGGTAGCAAAAATTTCTTCATCCAGGTTTGCACATCTTCAACTAGATAATGCTTTCTGTGATTTTTTTTTCCTCAAACAGCCTGCTGTGCAATCCTGCCTTCACAATTGTGGCTTCAGGGAGACCTTGCTCAATTTTTATTTATTGCCACCAAGCAGAACCGTGGCACTGCCTGACCCTTCGCTGCTAGAGTTTTCTGCTGAATTTTTATATCACTGGGAATCACTGGCTTCTTCTTGAAACCGTGAAGGTGCAAATAATGCAGGCTGTAACTTCTGTGAGAAACACTGGCAGGATCCTCCTTGCTGAGTTGCTAATTCCTCTGTACAGTAGTGCTAGTTTCCTGTAATTGTAAGCGACAAAAGCTACACTCCAAGGAAAGTGTTGGAGCAAGTTGCATTTAGAGAAGAATGCAGCTTTTTCTGACCAGGGCAGGACTGGAACAATTTCTCATTCTGACAGCCTCTCTGTAAGGCAGGTCTGTGTTGCTGAGCTCATTCTAGGGAGAGCTCTTCCAGTTGATTGGTAAAGATCTCTGTGAATTTTTAATGTTGCTGGAGGGCATGTAATTTTTAAAAAATTACTATTTGTTCATGAAAGGTACAACTTTTCATTATCATTTGCAATAGATGATTTTTAAATGTTGCTACTGCCAATTCAAATCTATACAACATCCTCAGAGGGTGAAGGTATGCTTCAGAGCTGATCTTTTACCTGACGGTTATGCCAAGAGTTTTTAGAAGGTTCTGATAACTGTAAAAAAACAAACAAACAAACAATAAAAGTCATCTGTTTGTGGAAGAAGAAGTCATTGCACTCATCAGAGCTGATCTATAATGACACTGGGTTATGGGTATAACTAATACAAAGTGCAGTAAAATAATTCGGCTAAGTTTGTTCTTGCTTTAGTGCATGACTGTAAGCACCAGTGGCATTCCCATATCTGTATCTGTCATGCTGTGACAGAGCAGAGTTGCCGTTGTAGATGTTAATCTCACTCCAGCGTTCTATACAAGGTGCTACCAAAATTCTTATTTAAAATTAACTTTTTATGAAAGATGGAAAGTAGGAAAAACTCTAGTAAAATTCTCCAGGAACATATAACTTTTAAAAGCGTGAAAGAGTAAAGTAGAGCTGCACTGCATCCCAAAGTAAATATTATCAAGCAAGTATTTTCTTTAGTAAAACATTACATCACTCTTTTGGCAGCTGGTTCCCAATCCCTACATTAATGTTCGCAGTGATGGAAGCCTGCACCTTGAAAGAGTTCGGCTGCAGGACGGAGGCGATTATACCTGCATGGCCAGTAATGTTGCTGGGACAAACAACAGAACTACTACTGTTAATGTGTATGGTGAGGAACACTGTCTTGTTATTTTGTGCTGGCTGGAAGATAAAAGTGCGTATCTTACTAACGGGAGCTTTCACTAGAGCTTTCTCATTACAGTTGTACTAATTTCTCAGTTTTCCTCTTTATACTGATGTTACTTTGTAAAGTAACATAGTGGGAAATTAGGTCCACTGCACAGGAAGGAACTGAGCGATCGAGACTGGTTTTAAAATAAAACGAAAATAACACCATTTTGTAGTCAAGAACACCATTTTGAAACATCTACAAAGGTTGGGCTGTGCAGACTTGATCTCTAGCTTTATTAACAAAACAGATGCAAGTGGGAGTTTACTGGTAAACCATGAAAAACAATGTCTGAGGGGTTTCAAAACTGATATAAGGAAGCACAACTCACGGGAGAATTGCAATTAAAATGAATTATGACCTTGGCAAAACTTTTTTCTTCCTAACCGTATCAGGAATTACACTGACAGCAAGAGAAGCGCTAGGATTGTGGTAACCCATCTGTATTTCAGCTGCAAATTCTTGTATTAACTCTGTGTGGGGTCCCAGCTACTTCATGGTTTACAGCCTGAAAGCTTCTCATGTGTTAAATTAATCATGGGAGATTTATTCTTATCTTCACTGAAAATGCTGGAACATTGTTCTATGTTAACAGTGGCTGTTGTTTGTTAATCCAGACAACTATTCAGTGTCTGATAAGGTCTTCCACGTGAACACTAGATTTTGGAAAAGGGATCGGTTCTTCACTTTCAAATCTGCTCTGTTCAAAATGTTGTCCAGCAACAGAAATTGATTCAGCACCAAAAATACTAAGCCCATTCTCATGAAAGGTGCTGTATAGGATGGATCCTGTACAGTATTGTTTCAGGCACCTGGCCTAAAATGTCCTCAGTGGATAGTGTGACAAAGACTTCCCGAAATGACTGCAATCAGCTGAAATACCTACAGTTAGTTTAAAACTACATGTACCTGATCTAATGATCAACCTGTGGCTGCAATGCTTTGTTAGGAACAGGGACGTATTCTGTCATAAAAGACTGGAGAGTGGAGGAGGAGGTGGCAGGTCAGTGTCAATTTGGGGGTTCAGAGAACAGGCTGAAAATTCCCAACCCTTGCAGTCTGTATGAAGTAGTAGTTGAGTATAAGGACTTTATTGCGAGAGTTGTGCCGTGGTTTGAAATCTGTCTTTTGCATGTGTTTAACATTCGCATTTATTTTTAGTTCTGCCTGTTATTCAGCATGGACAACAGATATTCAGCACCATTGAAGGAATCCCAGTAACGTTGCCATGCAAAGCAAGCGGAGTTCCTAAGCCGTCGATTGTCTGGTCCAAGGTAACGTCTCATCTTTGAGCCATTCATGGTGGAAGATGAATTGAAGACATCTTTTACTTGTCATAAAACTACAGGCAAGAGATGCAGCCAAAAACTTCGTTGTGAGGGATCTGGAAATCTCTATTTATTTGTAACTGCTTTTGTTTCTTAGAGCAGTGCTTTCTGGCTGTGGTCCAGCCACAGATCAAGGTTCTATTCTTTGCAAAGGCTTCTTTGGTTTTATCCCTGTATCTTTATACTTTTTAATACTTCAGAAATTGTTGATACTCCTGTTATGAGTTGATAATTTCAGATGAGGCAACTTGCCAAAGGTTGAAAGTTCATTTTTGTTTAGGAGGCTTGCTTTAAGATGACTTTTTTTTTTTTCTTGTTGTGTCTAATAATGGCATTCTGGGGTTAGCTGTCTGTCACTGTTCAATCACATCCTTGACAAGAGGTCCACTGAAGAGGACTGAGACATTTTTGAGAATTTGTCTGAAAATCAGGCTGAGATGTTTCTTTTTTTTTTCCCCAGCACTTTTTTTTTTTTTTAGCATAATTTCTGGGAATAATCGTTGTTCAGGGTATGTTACAGCTTGCTTGACATTGCTCTGAAGGCACTGTTGCCTCAGAAGTTGTGCAGATGTAAGTGATTGGGACCTTGCAAACAGCTTTCTTTAAAAGAAGCAATAGAACACACGTAACTGCTGGTTTGGTAGGGAATGAAACACAGGAGGAGTGAGGTGCAGTAGAAGTTTGTTTTTCTCCTTAATTATCACATATAATTTTCAATATGGACAAGGAATGGTCTGCTAAGAATCTTTTTATGCAATGTGTACGAGATCTGTTTTGACATTGGAAACCAGTTTCAAAATTAAGTTGAAATGTTGACTTTATTTTTTTAAGAATTAGGTTCTGCAAAATGTTTTTTGTATGAATATGTAACAAAATAACAGGTTTTCTGCATAAGAGTCCCCATGCTTCTGCTGTTGTTACTGCTCAGACAGTGACCCTAAAATGGTAAGAAAAGTTAGCTGAAGTTAGGTGATTTCTATTGGCCAAGCTTCTTTGTTAATTCAAAATATTTTGTCCATCTCAGCCATAAGTAATAGAAGCCATAAACAAAAGAAGCGGTACTATAACGTAGATTAAAATATTGCTCAGTTTAGTCAGACTGCCTGCAATTTGTTTTGTCCACAGAACTGTGAAAAATCTGACCCTGTGTTATATTAAAAATACAGCAGTCTTCATACAAATGGGTTGCAGCAATGAGTTAAGCTGCTGCAGGCACTAATAATTTTTATATTCCTTTAATAGCTTTTATGTTTTCATTAGATTTTCTTTTTGTAGGATTTAGCTTTTATTGAATTAAATATTTGTAATTTGCTGTATTTTCGAAGATCCGGGCACTGTGGACTTTTTTTTTTCTTTCTACAGAAAGGAGAAGTAATTCTTCCCAACAATGGGAAGTTTTCTGCAGGGTCTGATGGAAGTCTGTATGTAGTTTCGCCAGGAGGTGAAGAGACCGGGGAATATGTGTGCACTGCAACAAATGCCGCTGGCTATGCTACGCGGAAAGTCCAGCTGACTGTCTATGGTATATACGAGCTAAACTATAGTGTCTTTTTTTATAGTTTTCTTTCTCCCTCATTGAGTTCTAATTTAGACTGCAAAACCCAGCCAGGTAGATTGTGAAGTAGGATACCCACAGTGCAAACAGGATTTAAACTAATCTCAAATTAGTGCTTTTGACTTTGTCCTAGATCACTGGATCCACATACTAGGCGATTTTACAAATGGCAGATACTGAAAGGCCTATTCTTCAGCTTCTATGATTCTCTTAAAACCTCCTGATACATGTTACCTTATGTTCTTGGACTAGGATCTTGGGCTGATCGTAATTTCCTCCTTTATGGAAGTGGATAGGAAGTACCTGTATAGGAATAGCAGTCCCCGCTGGTGAAAGAATGAAGATCCATTAATCTCATTCTTCCCAAGGCTTCATACCATCTCCCAGTATAGTCAAAAAAATTTTTTTTGACTATAAAAAGGTTTTTTGACTATAAAAGGTTTGCTTTGCAGGGTGTTTATGGCTCGTAGTTATTGGTGCTGCAGTATACCTTAGTTCAGGTATTGGTTGCAAACTGCGTATGCAATATAGACCATAGCATATACATGAACTGCATATGTTGATCTCTGTCCAGCTTTTTAGGCAGATAGTGCAGTCTTGCTGGTATTTGTGGTGTTGCAGGTGGGCATCAGCCAGTGTCTGAGCTAACCAGGCACTGTACGTCGGCATTACACTGATTTACAGCAGCAAGTCTAATGCAAACGTCATTAAAAAAATATAGGATCATAATGTTATATACCTGATAGAAAAAAGAGATGTTTAATCTGAAGTAGAATTGTATGGCATTACATTTGTACAAATACATATATTCATTTCAGCTTCTTAACATGTTCCATGTTATAGTGAAACCTAGAGTGTCCAGGCCTGGAGACCAGCAAGGAAATTCATATGACAAACCCATAGAGATCTCAGTAACTGCAGGGGAAGATGTCACACTTCCATGTGAAGTAAAGAGCTTGCCACCTCCCATAATAACCTGGGCCAAAGAGATGCAGCTCATATCTCCATTCTCTCCAAGGTAACAATGTTTGATGAAAACAAAAGAAGAATGAAGTTGCATCTAAGATACCAAGATTTTGGAAGGATATATAATTTCCAGTTGCCTAGTGATCAATTAGAAGGTATTAAGTTGTCCTTCTAGAGGACTCAGTTGTAACAGGTCTAAAAAACTCTCTTTCCCAAACTGAGTGTGTCTTTCTGAAGGATACTAAGACCGTACATCATTGTACAGCTTCCATTCCAGCATGTGCTTGTACACAAGGACAGAACTTCAGAATTCACTCTGAAGTTTGCAGTCTCAGGAGGCCAGGACAAGCGAGGATCCTGTTGTATGTGTACTCTGGTAGTGTCCAGAGACCCACATAATCTGTGCCTGATTTAAAATCTTTAAAAATCTGTTTTTCTTCTCTTAAACACTTCATATTTATGCTCGGGAGAGCACTATCTCTTATTCATATGAAGTCTGGGCCCCCAGCAGAACAGAGATGATGATAAATGTTTGGGAGTGCTTACAAGGGCTCATTGCTCGCTGTGCTTTGGATCCCAAACTCCCCATATATTCTTGAAAATATGAATCCTTGTAAAAACATTGAGTCAACAGCCTTAGAGACTGTGGAGATGGGGATTGTCTTGTGTACGTTGTGGGCTATAATGTTGGAGTTCTTCCATACTATTTTAGTATGGCACAAACGAAGAGAGGGAAAAAGGCAATTACTGTCTGTATGGGCCCAGTTGCCGTGCCAGGCGCTGTCACAGGGTGTGCTAGTGCTTTCTAGTCTCCAAGATACCTCAGAAGGGGTAAAGGCTACAGCTGTGTTCAGAAACCAGGAAATGGTAACGCTGCCGGGTGCACACTATAGCAATTGCTGTGCCCATTGTCCAGTGTCTCTCAGTGATACAAGTGAAATGTTATGGAATTGCACAGACCTGAAGGTGAGCCTGTTTCTTTTGTGGCCCGATCTTGGTCTCAGATCCACCTTTTCCAGTGAATCTGCAACAGCCTTAGCAACTGATAAGTGCTGGGCAAGCAATTTATGTGGAAGAAGTTTGTGCCCAGAGAGTTAATTTGGTGTTAATACTCTGTGTGGAATTTTCTGCTTAGTTCTGTGAGCAAATTGCTTGCATTAATGAATCTGCATTCTTGGTCCATTACTTGTCCTCATTTTACCTCAGGAGACATAGATAAATTAGGCTACTTGCTCATTGTGGAGAGATCCAAGTTGTCGAGAGTAGCAGCAGTCCAGCTCAGCCCATTCCATAAAATTGTTTACAGATGTCAGCAAAAGTTAAAGAATTAGTCCAAACAAAATTGTTTGAGACCACCCAAAGTTGATGTTAGAAATGTGACCAGTAAACAAAAGAAGAATGAAAGCAGAAATGAAGGAACTTCTATCAGAAAGCAAATGTAATAAATGGACGAAGTAATGGGAGGTAAGTTACCCCAGCAATCATATCTTTTGGAGTTATTTAAAAAAAAAAAAGTACTGGAAAGATAGGGATAGGGATAGAAAGATAGGGATAATCATACTATCAGACAGTTATGGGTGGCCCGGAGGAAATGCACTTCACTTTCTTTCCATTCGTCTCTCCAGCCTGTTGTATTCTCCAAATTCACCATTTATACCTGTACGATAATGTTGTCCTGCTTAGAGAGTTGCCAGAGAAAGGAAGATGGGTGATACCACCAATTCCCACCAACTTTGCCTAACTACTTCCTATCAATTCTTAGCTGTAATTTTTCATTCCCTCCTTATTTTTTTTTCCTCTATCTATTGCTCTTAACTTCTGCAGAAGAGTTTGGCTTAGCTGGCCAAGGCTGTAATCTTGTAGTGTTGCAAGCCTGTGACCACAGCTGTAGTAAAAATCAGTGCAATGTGGTTAATTATTTAGTCAGGAATAATGACAAATTCTATCAACACCAGAACTGGTGGTTTTGGGTCAGAATACTCTTCTCAGAACACACACACGCTCTCTCGCACACCCCTTTCCCCCATCTTTAACCATCATAACATCTTTTTGGCCATGATGAAGTAGAATCACGAACTATTTAACACAAACTTTCTGACCCTGCTGACCTGGGCTGAGCATAAACTTGTGATGAGGGGCTGAAAAGCTCCATTTCTCTACCTGATTTTTTTTTTTTTCCATTTCTAGAAATAAGACAGGTTTGAATATCTCCTGTAAGTAGCTAGAACCAAGTTTTGTAATTTGGTTCTTATATTTTAGATATTTGCTGTGTATTCTAGATGTAGTGGCTCAGTAAAGAGTTAGAAAAAATGAGTAAGTCTAAGTCACAGTTTAGTAATATGGTACAGCTTGGTGTGCTGTGTAGAATGGTGTTATTTTAGCTCGTAGCAATCAGTTATGTCTAAGTAGAGGTCATTCACCTTTCAATACATGTTTATACAGCGTATCTGCTTCTTATTTTTCCAGACACACTTTCCTACCCTCAGGGTCAATGAAGATCAGTGAGACACAAGTTTCAGACAGTGGAATGTATGTCTGTGTAGCCACAAATATTGCTGGGAATGTGACTCAGTCAGTGAAGCTAAGTGTACACGGTAAGTTTTAATTTAAAGGATGATCATCTGCAAGTTTCCACGTGGAATTTACCATCATGCAGAGATTTTGAAACATTTTTCCTTATGTACATTAAATGCTATTGACCTGTATTTTTTCTGGTCATATTATTTTCATATGCAAATTGTTGTTATTGATTATGTGGAAAGGAAATATTGTATACACACATTATATGTGTGTATACACTACTAAATATATATATATATGTACACCTTTCTTTAATGTTACTTAGACTTATGGAAGAATTATACAGGACATTTGACTCTTCTTAAGTCAGCCAGAGGAGCTTTAACAACTGAAAACTTTTGTTCTAATGCACTTGGATGTTCTCTGCACAAAGGGTTTCTCAGTAGTAAGTTTGCAAACAACGCCTGAGAATAGCAAAGTCTGAGGCTTACAGATGCCAAGTTCCCATCATCCTGATGGGAATTACATATCCAAACTCTGTTGGCAACACATGCCTAAGTTTGCTTGCACACTGGCTGTGGTGTTGATAAACTGGTGTGCAGCTGTATCGCTGTGGATAGGCCATTGCTCCTGTCTCCTGCTATATGCACATGCATTCTGTACCCACCTTTGCAAACTAATACCTTAACCTGCCTTACTGTCCTTTCTCTGTTCAAACCAGAACCCTGTCCTTGTGCCCATCTTCCTCTCTCTAAGTGAAGGTGTCTAGTCTCTCCTGCTCAAGCCAGGACCTATGTCCCCTTCCCTCCCCTTCTTACCATAAATCATCAAATTCTTGCACCCTTGTCTCTCTCCTACTCTCCCCATGCTGGGACCTCAACCACAGCCTCTTAACCACTCGCACAGTCACGTATCGTTAGCTCCATGCTCTCCCATTTATTCCTCCTCACCTGTGTCAGACAGAAGCACAGGTTGTGGCACGTATACCTGCTGCCAGTGCTAAAGCACAGAGGAGAGTGGGTGCAGGAACCATGGCCTGGCACAGCCCAGACGAAGCTGATCTGTCACTGTGGGTGTGTAGATAGTTCTGCTGTGGTTCATGTAGAGTTTGGAAGTGTTGCTGCCAGTGCCTGTTGCCAGCACACATCTTTGAAGTGGATCACATACCACAAATGTGCCAGCTTGGAACCCCAGCAGTTCTGAAAACTTCAGCTACACTGATTCAGTTACAATGACTATAACAGACTACTGTCTGGTTTTCTGTAGAGAGAGGTCTGATATCAGTGCACATCTTTGTTTATCTGTAATTGTACATTAACAGACAGTCTGAAAAAACGGCACTTGTTATTGTTTCAGACATTCTTTATAAGTCTTTTTATTGTCAATGATCCTTAGAAAGAAAAACATCGTGGCAAAAGAGTTAAGTCAGATTTGTATTATTCTTTGGGACCAGCAAAATCTTCTGCAGTCATATTTTATCTCCTTGTCTGAACTTGTGTTTGGAAGCATATAAAGATCAGGGATTAGGGGAAGGAAATTAAAATGTCAAAGGGGAAATGTAATTAACTTTGTTGTAAAAGCTTTTGATTTTTTTTTGTATGAAGAGTCAGTACCCATGGCTTTTCAAATGTGCTCAATATAAGATTACACTAGTCATATGGAAGTAACGCAGTAGAATTTGAAATGTAGCTTCTTCAGATAAGTTTAGCAATAGGCTATTGTACATCCTATCTGTAGAGGACATGCAGTTCTGTTTCCTTGGTCACTTGAGGGAATTCTGTTTCATTGACTAAGACGTTTTCTAAAATGACGAAGAGAAGAATATCCTTCAAGAATGATCTTGTACATCATTTTCTTTACGTTACTGTGGACTTAACTTGTCGTCTTGCTTAGTTCCTCCAAAGATACAGCGTGGGCCTCGGGTTATGAAAGTCCAAGCTGGCCACAGAGTTGACATACCCTGCAGTGCCCAGGGGATCCCTCCACCAACAATCACCTGGTTCAAAGGCAGAAGCACTGTGCTGACAGATGGCGGGCAGTTCATCCACAACCTGGATGGAGCTCTAAGCATCAGCAAAGTCCAGCTTCCCGATGCTGGAGTCTACAAGTGCGTTGCGAGTAACATAGCGGGCAGCGACACGTCAGAGATAACAATACAAGTTCAAGGTATTTCTAATAGTGTTGTAATCTTGCCTCCTGCTCTGGCTAGGTATAATTTCATGCCAGTGCTGTCTGGTTTATGTTTTGGAGGACAGTGCTCTTTGCTGTTGACAGTTACATCATGTAAAATCCAAATCTGTTTTAGATGTTGTTATGTTCTGATATTAATTAAGGAAAATTAGAGTAGGCAAACAGTCTTTCCAGAGTTAGCAGAAATAAGAAACTCAAAATATATTACTTTTTTTTTTTTTTTAATCTTAAAGGTACTTATGGTTTGGTTTTGTACTAGGTAATTAAAACCAGATTCCAGTATGGGAAACGTCCTTTTCCAATATTCTCTGTGTGTTCATGTCTCACATTTTCATGGACTATTTCTGCATGTCAGAGTCTGGTGGTACAGCTTTAAATGGGACTGGAATTTTGCTGAAATAAGCTGAAAGAAGAGCTCCATCAGTCAGTATGCTATTAAAATGGTGATGGGGCAACAGTGGTTAATGTGCCAATTTAAATATATAGTACAACTCCTCACTTGATCGGCTGACATACAGCAGTGCAGCGTGACTGACTTAAGCAGGAAGTATTTCTTCTCCGTGATAGTCTAAAGGCAACATTCTGATCCCTTGGATTAGAGGTGCTGAGAACTGCTCGTTATGAACAAAGAACTGACAGTAATTTTACTTAATTATAAAAAACATTCTTTGTGTAGTCTCAGTTCACACACAAGTTTAAAATGAGATGCAAGAACAAAGGATGGAAGGAATACTAAGATGTGGTATGAGAAAAAGTGTTCATCTGATATTTTTCAGAATTTGCAGAAACACCGTCTCTGCTTTCGAAACAAATACAGCGGATTTTAGAGAGAACCAATTTCAGTCAAACTGGAAAGTTTCTTTGTACTGCTTGCTTCCTAAATATTGCTCTTGAAGTCAAGGCTGCTTGTAGTACCCTTCATCATTGTAGAGGGTTATTGGAGTCTGACCTTGTGTGAATGAGAGACTTAAAAGTTATGAATTGCCAGGCTGTATTTTCACACTTGGAAGCAGAGGTCAACAATTTCTGAAGGTCTAATTTTCTTTCAGAGTCTCCTACTATAGATGATCTTGACCCTCCATACAATAGTCCCTTTCAGGAAAGAGTGGCAAATCAACGCATTGCATTCCCATGTCCAGCAAAAGGTGTGTATCATTGTTACCTCTTCCAATGACAAAAGTATGCTTTTCTGCTGACCATTGATAATTGCTAAGTTTCTGTGTACTCCCTGTCATGGTAAAAATGTACGATATGCACAGTGTTTTCCCTATGTACTTCATGTAGAAAATTCAAACTAATAGTGATTTAAACAACCACTGCGTGTAGAAATTCTGTCAAAAGTCTTTGGTAGCCAACACGGTTGTTAAAATGTTTAGGACTAAGATTTTAATGTTACCATCCTACCATAACAGTAGGGTCTTCCTGTAAATTTGAAGACTCATGGCCTCGCTGTGGATTATCCTTGCCAGCAAGGCTTCCAGCAAGCAATGGTAATTATTTGAATCCCTCTTATTCTGAGCTAAGTGATCTGTTGAAGTTTTGCATTTTTCTCATTAGGTATTCCAAAGCCTGTCATCAAATGGCTGCGTAATGGAAGAGAGCTGACAGGCAGTGAACCAGGAATTTCAATTCTTGAGGATGGCACACTGCTGATCATAGCTTCTGTTACACCTTCTGATAACGGAGAGTATATCTGTGTGGCAACCAATGAAGCTGGAAGCACAGAAAGAAAATACAACCTGAAAGTTCATGGTAAATAATAAGTACAACTACTGGGAAACTGTTTTGGAAGAACATCTTCTGTTTCATTGTTGGAAATTGCGTGTCCCAAACATGCCCATGTGCAGTTAAATCATAAAAAACTAATCTCAGTACTTGCATTTCTATGACTCTGTTATGCTTTATGTATTTTCTATTATTTCTGTTTACTGTAACTTTATATATAAAGCATCTTTGTTTTGCTCAAAGAGCTAGTTGCATCTCATTTGTAGAGAGCTCTAGTTATAGTTCGTAACTTTAATGCAAATAACAAGTGAAGACTTTCTGCACTGTAGAAATTAAAGTTTGGGTGATAGATTTCCATTTCAAATATAAAAACAAGAGAAGTTATTTGTCAGAATGAGCACAGAATAGGAGAAGACTTGTTCCTGATATTCTTCCTTCCTAATCCTAATTGCAAAACAGAAAATCTATGGATGGCTGTGAGATATGTTTTGATATGGTGCATTTTGCTTCTTACAGAGTACTTTTTTTCCAGCCCTGTTCACTTCCCATGAGAGTTCTGATGCCCAAGCAGGATTATATCATTATCTTTATTCTGAGAAATGCAGGAATTCTGTGCCAGCAGGGCTCATCAGTGGTTTGAATTTTCTAATCGACCACATAGGAGCATTCTCTTTGCACTCAGGGTGGGACAAGTGATGGGCAAATACTCTTGGAGATGACTAGAGCAGTGAAGCGGAAGGATGACATTCTGGAGAGTCCAGCTTCCTTTACATGCTGAGCAAATAACATGGCATCTTACAGATTATTATCTTAAAATGCTGATGGTGATTGTGTTTCAGTGGATTTCCCTGGGAGTCTGTTACAGGGCAAGAGAAGAGTTTGTTCTTTGACAATGAGAAGAAAGGACATAGGCAGATATGTCCAGAGCCAAAAGTGAAATGGAAACATTGGGGAGGGAATGAAAAGTGTCTAGGAAACGTAGATGATAGAAGTCCTTGACGTGGGGAAAGGATGAAGTGGGAAATCACTGGATTAGAAGACTTAATACATGACTTTGAACTTTCTTGTAGTTCCTCCTGAAATTAGAGATCAAGAAAAGGTGACAAATACATCTGTAGTTGTTAATCATCCTGTAAGTCTCTTTTGTGAAGTATCTGGTAACCCCTTCCCAATCATCTCCTGGTATAAAGAAGATACCCAGGTATGTACTGTTAAGCTAATTGAAGTAACCATAGCCTTTATCAGTTGCAGAATATTTTGTGCTGATTTTTCTTCTGAGTGCTTGGTATGAAATCTCATTTAAAGTAAATACATGTACATGCCTCTATGTATATTTAAACTGCACTAAGAACACCTGCACAGAAGGACAGATAAACATGACTAATCCATTAATTCAGCTGTTCAACAAGTCAAAAGTAAACTCTTTTTTCTAGATTTCCCTAGGAATTAGCCTTAGCAATCTCCCAGTACCGTAGATACCAGAAGACTTGCAGAGGGCACCAGTATAAGTATTTTCTTCATTCTGTAGATGGAGAAATGAGAACTCTTGGAGGTGATTTGAATTCCTCAGGATTATCCTTGGGTCCTATGCTTCTACTCATAGCTGATAAGTGATAGTTTAAATGAGGAGAGACCTGTTTATGCACCTTTATGACTAACCATTAGTGACGGACAAAGAATTTCTTTGGTTTTCTCACCCTCTATTGTATGTTGAGCTACAAGTCGTCTTGGATAGATTGCAGAAGCTGAGGAGATTAGGGCTCTAACTGAAAAGGGAAATGGGTTATCCTTAGACTGAAACTACCGTTTTCTTATAAAAATCCATCTGTGATATTTGGCTGATGTAACTTGGATCACATAATGTCTTGGGTTCTTTTAAGGTTGTGGAAAGCAGCGCTCTCCAGATTTTGCACAATGGGAAGATACTGAAGCTCCTTAAAGCTGCTACTGATGATGCTGGACATTATTCGTGCAAAGCCGTAAATGTAGCAGGAAGTTCTGAGAAGCTCTTTAACCTAGATGTACTAGGTTAGTTCTGTGTTGTGTTTTGTTTTTTTTCTTTTTTTAAGACGGTGATTTGAGAAACAGTTGATATTTAAGAAGCCACTAAATTTCAACTTATTATATATAGGTTCTTCCTCTCACTGCCCATTAAATATTGGCTGCTGTAATGGCTTACGAATACTTAATATTTGCCATTCTCATAGTAACACAGACAAAATGCTGTTTTTCATTTCTGGATTTTGGTCTTTGATACTTTGGTTTGTATTTTGGGGGTACAGTGCTCTAAGATACAAAGGAGTTTTCATCTCTGCAGTTCAGCAGCACAAGTTTGGAAATGCTTGTCATGGTAGAAATGATGTTGTGAACTAGCAGTAGTTTTGCAATGAAAACTAAAGTTGTTTCAAGGGAATACTACGATCCACTACTGCATTTCTTCCAGTTTCAGAATGTACCTTCCCTGTTTAAGTACCAGTTCTTACTGTACAACAACTTACAACATTTGTCTTTTTAAAGTTCCACCAACTATAATAGGTGCTGACACGCCAAGTGAAATTGCAGTTATCCTCAACCAGGAAATCAATCTGGAATGTAGAGCCAAAGGCTTTCCTTTTCCTGACATTCACTGGTTCAAAGATGGCAAGTAAGTATATCATTGCTTTTGTGGTCTGTGTCTAGGTTATTCCTCCCTTTGAACGTAGAGGGAAAAGGTGCACTGTATCAGCAAGCTCTACATAATGTTAAGGTATTGTGATTGAATAAAATTTTTGGTAGTGTGACAAGGCAAGTCCTTTAATGAAAAGTTAGCATCCTGCTTTTCTTTGTGAACTGTCCCATTACACTGGCACTTGCAGGGCATATTTACAGTATTTGAAGCTGGACAGTGCTTGATACAGATACAACCATTTATTTGACTTTATTCTATCTACATTATTTGAAATGCAGTATTAGTTAAAATACGTTTGCTTTGCTGGCATGATTTTTAATTGGTAGACAGTAACAATGCCAAACAATTTTCTAGCTGGTGCCTTGTGCAGTTCTGCATATATACACTAAAGGTTTTAGAACAGTTTTTACCTGCATGTTTCAGTTCTGCATCTCATCTTCCACAAAAGCATACAAAGAGAATAATTCTTTGCAACTTAAATATTAGCTGTATATGGTTTAAAATAGTATTGGTGTTTAACAGTATAGTTCAGTATAGACGTTATAGACTAAAACTCACAGATACTCTGATATGACAAGAGATTGATATGTTGACACTTTGATCTAGTGTATGCAGACATTTTCTAGTTTTCTAGTATATGCAGGACTGTCGTGACCTAGTAATTAGAATAGGGACTAATAATTAGAATAGGACTCTGGCTCTGATGCTGGCATTCTGGATGACCTGCATAAAGTACTTTTGTTTTGGTTTCTTCTGAAAACTAGGAATCAAAATAATTATAATAGTTTGTCGCTTTACAGTCGTTCTTTGGATGAATGCTGTTGCTCTAGTGCTAAATGATACTCTTTAATGCAATTACTGCCATTAAAGGACCCCTTGTTATTATTGTCAGTTTAAATCGATGTTGAAAGGATAGGGTCAGAGTTCCATGAAGTGAAATAATCTCTATTCCAGGCCCTTGTTCTTGGGTGATCCCAATGTTGAGCTTCTGGACAAAGATCAAGTTCTGCACATAAAGACTGCTCGAAGGATTGACAAAGGCCGTTACCAATGCAGTGCCACTAACGCTGCTGGCAAACAAGTTAAGGAGGTGAAGCTGATCATCCATGGTAAGTTTACAGAATGCATGATCCTAGAAGATACTTCAATTTTGCACATAAGATTTCTTTTTTGAATGGAGTTGCTCAGACAAATATAAATTAATTAGCCAGGAATAAGCTAAAGTTACTGCAAAAATACAAGGCAAAGTGCAAAAAACAGTAAGAATCAGACCCAAATAGTCTTTCAAAAAGAATGTTCCAGAAAGTATTTAGTTAGCGTGGTATGTCATCTCTCTCATATTGGTGTAAACTGAAGTAATTTATAATGAGAGAAAAAGCACTAGTTTGGGATAACTGTGTTAATATTATTATTTTATGAAGTTTAGAGTGCACCGAGTATACTTTTTGTGTTTTTACAAGTGCAGGAATCTCTAGGTAGGATAAGGCTATTGGGCCCAGAGCGTGAATGGTAGGCATCTGCATCCATGAGCCCTCAAGCTAACAAGTCCTTGCTTGCTATGGATTTGCTTCTGAAGGTTTTGTGTCTTTTGTTCCGATAACTGTGAACTTATGATACATTACTTCCCGCACTTGGGACATTTTTGAAGCGTGGAGCAACCACATGCCCAGAAATATGCCTGTACACCAATCACAATGACGTCTTTTTCTGTTGGGAACAAAGGAAATGCTGTGAAGACTCTCTGGTGATCAGGGTTGTGGCTGTTGTGAAATTAGAGAAATAAAAACCAGTCAGATCTGCTCAGATGAGTAGACCTTATTTTAGGTTCTTCAGAGAAGAGAGGTGAATTTGTGGTAATAGAATGGAGTATCTCTTTACTTTCAAATTTCTTAATTCTGGCCAGACAAACAGAAGCGCACAGAATAAATAAGGAACCTAGATGCTAATTCCCACGAGTTCTTACTTTGTTTTAGCTCTTTAGCCCTACTTTTGGCTTTTATATTTTCCCACAATACTGTGTTAAAGCCATTCCCCATCTCTGTGGATGAAAGCATTTGTTGATAGAGAAATGCATTCACTTTTGAACTGGGTATATTTCAGCATATTTTGTAGGTTTGTGTATTTTTGCGCACAGAATATTTAATTAGAAAAATATTTCATCATGGTTTGATAACTGGCAAGATCCATCTCATAGGTGTAGGTCCCTCCACTGACACTTTGCTTTACATTTCTGTGATGGCATTTTAAATGAACACTATAGAAGTCAGTGGAAGTCTAGGATATACTGAGCATGTTTGGCAGCAGAGGAGTTAATGTGTTTGCCAGATGTGTCTGGTACTTTCAGCAGTCATAAATTTAGTTGTTGCCAATTGCACTGTGTTTTTATTACTTCTACAGAGATTTACGAACTCTTTATATTGGCTGATTTACACGAGAGCTTGTTTGCTAGAAAAAAAATCTGAGTACTGCTGCCTAGCAAGCGAGGGAAATGACTATGGGCCAAAAGCTTCAAAAATAGGAGCATAAAGCTAGACTGTTAAGCTCATATTTAGTCTCAAAGTAAGTGACTTCATCTTCAGAAGTTTTGAGTACCGAGCAGTTCACATTCCAGTCAGAGAGGTTCTTGGATGTATTTGGTATTTTAAATAGCAGGTTGCTGTTCCTCGCTGGGAGGATGCAGCTCCCAGGACACATAGGGATTGCTCTTTGTTTACCCCTCAGAGACAGGGCCATGCCCAAATGCTTTTGCAGGAGGCACGGAGGCCCAGCTGGCCTAACTTGGCACATGTCGGAGCCTAGAAGGTAAAATGTTCCCAATTACCTCTAGTGGGGCAGCAAAGATTTCCAGCGCCCCTTGCTGTGGCGCTTGTTTCTTAAATATAAGGTGGCCCTTTGACATTAGATCCCATTTGTGTTGTGCTCTCTTCATACTTCCAACTTTGTGTGCCGTAGGGAATTGTACAGGCAAGGTGTAACTGTGCTGGGAAAATAAGACAACACCAGGAAACGTTGGAAGTCTGATTAAGCTAAAAATCTTTTATTCTTACAGCATTCTAATGTTTAATTGGTTTAAAACTGCACAGACTTGTATACTAAGGCTTTAATGCTGTTGCTTTGTCTTCTGAAATAGTGCCTCCTAGTATTAAAGGAGGAAATATTACCACAGAGGTATCAGCACTTCTTAACAATCGTATAAATTTGGAATGTGAAACCAAGGGAATCCCAGTTCCTACCATTACATGGTACAAAGAAGGACGTCCGATTATTTCAAGCCCCCAAGCTCTATATGTGGACAGGGGGCAGTTCCTGCAGATACCGCGGGCCCAAGTATCAGATTCTGCAAAGTACACTTGCCATGCGACCAATGCTGCTGGAGTTGCTGAAAAACTATATGAGGTGGATGTATATGGTAAGTGAGAGTTTATTGAGCTTGGTTATTTGCCATGTTACAGGAAGTGTGTACTGAAAGCTCTGCGGCCTTCATAGTGTGAGCAGCCTTTGCAGGCCTGTCAGGGGTTGAACAGCAGTCAGTGGTTGCATTTAAAGACTGGCCTGTATTAGCAAGGCTGTGGAGAGGGAGCTTTACACCCTGTGCTTTAAGTGACTCCTAAAAAGCTCTGGACGTCAGGGACCTTGATACTTTGCTTTAGTGATGTATCAGCACTATTTTTTTTTCCATGCATCCTTTCTCCTCCCACGTGTGCATGCTGAACGATATTTACCTGAAATAGCCACTGTGGGTAGGATCTGTAGCGTACTGTTTTAAGACCTTCAAATTCAGTTCTTCCATCTCAAAGCCCTGAATATCCTCTCTTTCATACAACTGGTCAATATTAAACTACATCATTTGACTTCTCTGTTTCCCCTTTGTCTTGGCTTGCCACAGCAGCAAATTCTCACATGAAATTGTGCGTGACATAATGGTGTGTAGAGCCAAAGGGGGTGGGGAGGAACTAACCCATTTGCTCTTAATACATTTTCTGGCTACAGAATTAATCACTTGCAATATATTTTTTCCTTTCTACAGTTCCTCCAGTAATTGAGGGCGATGCTGAAACAGCCCAGAGCAGGCAGGTGGTTGCTGGCAATTCACTGACATTAGAGTGTAAAGCTGCTGGCAACCCTCCGCCTCTCCTGACCTGGTTAAAGGATGGTGTGCCTGTGAAAGCAAGCGACAACCTCCGCATTGTGTCTGGTGGGAAGAAGCTGGAGATTCTCAATGCTGCCGAGGCTGACCGGGGCCAGTATTTGTGTGTGGCCACAAGCATAGCTGGAGAACAAGAAATCAAATATGAAGTTGAGATCTTAGGTGTGTGAGCAACAGAACTACCGATTTATCATATTTACATAAACCTGATTAGGCAGGTTTTTATTTCTGTTGGTATCATTATATAAAAGATCAGTTGGACAAGCTGCTTATTTATTTAAGCCTGGACACTGCACTGTTTTTCTGCCCAGGGTTACAGGACAGTTTGAAAACTCTTACTTTCATGTTAGTTCTTGAAGAGTTTTCATGCATGTGGTAGGTAAATATTATTCTCAGGAACATTTAAAATTCTTCTAGCTTGCCTTCCTAGAGGAAGATTGTTTATGTGAAGGGAATCAAATAAAAAAGTTCACTGAGTAGTTGCCTATAGAAGGGGAGAACATCTTTCTCTGAGTTTGAATTGTGTTGTGCAAATTTTGAACAATTTCTTGAGAAAGATTTTCTCCTCCTCATTCCGTTCTTTTACCATGGTCTGAATCTCAGCAGTCCCTTCTGTCTGTCTCTAGGTAAACGTATTGTACAAATGTTAATTGTTGAAGAGACTTTCCTGACATGGGAGGATTTATTTCAGGCCTTCAAAAAGGCTTGGTTTTTCCTGTCTAGATACTTTTAGGCTTTGAAGTGCCCTCTTGAAGAGCGCTGCCATGCTGTTGCATGCCCACGTAGAGCATCCATTCCCAGGCATATCTTGCTGGGCAGTGAAGGAGCTGGGAGAAGCCATATGGCAGCGCTTCCTTCCCAGCCCACCCGCTCCTGCAGGAGGATGAGACAGAGCGAAGAGGACCTGGAAAAGGGGCACAGATTCTCTATGCCTTTGCTTTCTCCATCTGCTGACAGAGGGTGCTAAAAGGCTCTCCCCACCAACACACACATGCTTTCACAAGGGAGCTCAGACAGAATCCATAAAAAATAAAGAAACGATTTAAAAAAATGAGAAGAGTGAGTTGAAGTCAGAAAATATCATTGACTATGTGTTTTGCTTCAAAAAGGAACAGTGATTCCTAATGAACTCCAGATCTGTCTGTGTCCCAAAGTAAGATGGATGTCAAGACTTTTTTTTAACATTACTACTTTTGATGAGCTTTTATGACATTTCTGATGCTTAAACATTTCTGCTGATGGATTTTTCTCTCATACAGTCCCGCCATTTGTGGAAGGTGGGGATGAGCTCTTGGACTACATTGTGATTCTCCATAGCCCTTTGGAGTTGGATTGTTCAGCAACAGGGACGCCCTCACCAACTATCATGTAAGGGGATTGGTATGACAATAAAACAAACAAATCTACTATTTGATTAAGTGAGCTTAGAGGTAGTCTTTATAAACTGCCCATGTTATTTAGTGATAGTTAATGTATGGAGGACAAACTCCTGTCTCCACTGAAGACAGTGGCAGGCACATGCATCACAGGATCACAATTTCACTCCATTTTGTTTTGAAGTAGTTTGGTAGGTTGTGCCAAAATATATGTCTTGGGAATTAGGATAGATAACAAGAACTGACCAAATTTTTCTTCATTGCTAATGCAAGTGTGTATTTGTCATCTGCCAACAATGATTGACTTTGCTTTGGAGATTTCTGTCTGCCTCTTTTGGTGGCATCTGCTCTCTATAATGCATCCCAGCTGTCACCTTTCTGATGACTTCTTTAGTGCCTGTTCCCCTATATTCCCTTCTCCTGATAAACTACTTCAGTCCATGGCACTCAGAAAAGCAAAATATTACCTGAGATCTCCAAACCTTCCTAGAAATGCAAATAACAGTTATTGACATGTTCTGTTTAATGGAAATGTGCATATTCTAGGACTGTTGTCAATCTTACTCTAATAATTAGAGATCTGAGCTTGTACTTTCTTTTTGATAGGTGGTTAAAAGATGGCCAGCCAGTTGAAGAGGGAGCTGGACATAAGATCTTACTAAATGGACAAAAACTTCTCATCTCTCGAGCTCAAGTGTCAGACACTGGCCGCTATAAATGTGTGGCTGCGAATATGGCAGGAGAACATGAAAAGGAATTTGATGTTACTGTGCATGGTAGGTTACTCAAGGGGCAAAAAGGCAGCAGACTGCCGCTACTGTACACGGCTGGCAAGAAGATACTCAAATTATCTGTAAATGTTTTTTCATATTCGTGGGTTGAGAAATAGGAGATGACAGTAGATGAAATAGAAGTAGAGCTACTCTTATCGGAGGGCTATTGCCTCTATGTATGTAAGTGTATATATTCAAATGATATTTCATTTTTCTTTCTGGTGCTTCTTGCAGTTCCTCCAACCATCAAATCAGCTGGGACTTCTGAGAGAGCTGTTGTGATACACAAACCTGTGACACTGCAGTGCATAGCCAATGGCATTCCTGGCCCTTCCATAACTTGGTTAAAAGATGGTCAACCAGTAAACACAGCCAGGGGAAATACTAGGGTAAGCACTACTCTTTTATGGAATCCAAACCATGAAAAATAGTTATGATAATTTAAATGTGTTAGTGTTTCTTTTCCTTTTGCTTCCCTCCTGCTGTGATATAAAGATGCTAAAAGATGCATCCTGGAGAACGATGGGCTTTTTACCTGAATAGGATGGTATATCAGATTTAGTAGCAGTGTTAAGTAGACTGAATCCCATTAGATACCTCCATACCAGAAGAGTCCATGAATGTAAATTCAGCATCTGGCTCCTTTCAGTTGTACTTTATCCTTCAAGGTACGGTCCTCTGTGAGTTATGAAGTAGCTCTCCCCACCTGTCACTGTGAGGCAGGATTAGATGAGTTTTTCTATAAGCACTGCCATTGCAGCACCTACCTATACATTCCCTTCTCATTGTGAGATTCTGACATTCAGTGAACAGCCCTTCCCAGTGCTTGCATGCTCCAGGGGATTGAGCGCTTGTAATGGCTTTGATCTACTTTAGGCTGCAGCAGTTTTTGACATCGTGCCAGAGGCAGCTCTCTCTGCTTGCAGCCCCCTCTTCACCTTGCTTGCCTGCCCCTCTGCCATCTAGGTCTCCTCACAGCTGTACAGCTAATAATCCTGTTGTCCCAGGAACACTGAGGTCTCTGAACTACCAAGATGCCTCTTGCATGAATATTAGCCCCAGGTTAGAAGAAAGATGAGACTGGCTGTATTCAGCATACACGTCTACTGTGCCATTACGCTTAGTGACTCTGCCTGGGGTCATTGTGTAAAGTGGTTCCCTGCTCTCTGTTTTGGTACAGCTGGAGTCTTCAGGCCGTATTCTGCAAGTTGTCAAGGCCCTGCTCGAGGATGCTGGCCGATACACTTGTGTGGCAACAAATGCTGCAGGAGAAGCCCAACAGCACGTTCGGCTTCATGTGCATGGTAATGATGTTTCTGCCTCTAGTTAGAAGCTAAACGGGGAAGTTTTAAGGCAGCTTTTTTCCATCTGTATCCCTTTCTCTTTTAAGCTCTCTGGCATTTTTGTTACCTCTGCACATCCATCCTTCAGTTTTCATTCTTTGTCCCACTCCATTAGTAAGAAGCTAGGGCAAAAGCTGTCTTTCTTGGGATTTGGCCTTTCTCGTTTGGTACTGGGGGCCACAGAAAGAGAATCTTTCCAGTTAACTTCTTTATTATCCCAAGAAGCCAAACACATTGCCATTAAATCACCAAGACACTCAGAAGTGTACTCTATGTTTCTGAATCGAGACATGATGTACCAACATTGGCATTACTAATTTGAACTAAATCTTCTGGGGAAAATGACATTCCCCATGAGCTTGCAACGGGAAAATTTTACAGGAATAACTTCTCTGAAAAAGAGACATTCTCTCACGTGAGGACTTTTTAGACTGTTTAAAAAGAATTTTATTTTTCAGCTAAAAATAATTCAGAAGAAATCAGGGAAACTTCAGAAGCTGTTGTTTGCATGTGAATTTGATGAATACTCTCACCACGATTTACATATATTTACCCATGTAAAGTATTGTGCATTCTTGATGTGACCCAATCCTCAAAGGATACAGGAGGTGTAGGAATGGACTGTGGCAAAGTGCTCATGAGTATGATTATGTGGACGTTTAGTGTCAAACAGAGTCAGTAACTGGAAAACATTAAACTGAAATGAAAAAGATTGCAATATCTCCCTGGATGAGAGCTGGAAAGAGAAGCCGCACTCATCTTATACTGTGATAATTGTATCTAAGTTAATTTTGGTGTCAGTCCCACGCTCACAACTCTCTCTTTTGCTTGTGATCTTCATGTTGAGAGTGTAATTATCTGGTGTTTATGGCACATTGCAAATTTATAGATATCAGTAATGTAAAGAGTCTTGCTTTGTTAAAGCCCTGTACAACATTACCAGTTCAAGTGAGATGACCTTACCACCTTAGAAGAATTGGTGTTCTGTGCTGTGCACCCATTTCCTACAAGTCCATTTTCAAGCACCACTTTTCCTGAGGGGAAAACAAAACAAAACAAACAAACAAACAAAAAAACAAACATTTTATTCTTCTTAGCACTAATGAGGCTATATAATGAAAGAGTAGCCCAGTTCCAAAGATGAAGTTTCTTGAGAAATAATTTCTCAGTCACCCAGCAGTTAGTTGAAGCTTGGGCAATTCATTTCCCAAAGTTTCTCAGAAGGCAGATTACTTTGTGATTGGAAGTTTTGCCAACTGGGTGGCTGAACTAATGAAAACCTGATGCTTTTGTCTTTGCCCAGAACCACCCGGTCTGGAGGATGCAGGGAAAATGTTAAATGAAACAGTGGTAGTGAATAATCCAATCCATCTTGAATGCAGAGCATATGGGAACCCTCTGCCAGGTAGGCATATGTACCCTTGAGAACATGAAGAAAGTCTGATAGCATGTTTCCACTTTTATACGTCTTTTGAAAATAATGCGTAATTTGAACACAAAGTTAATTTTGCGGTATTGAAAGTAGATACAAACTATTAAATACTATGTATGATGGGAAATGTCAATATATTGAGTGATGTGGAGTAAGTATTGGGGAATTCAGTATTTTTAATTAAACAAATGAAAAACAAAAGGATAATCTACACTCTTCTGCATACAGCAATGCCTGGTCCATAGGCAACAACACAGTTAGTCTTCTATGAAATCAGCTTTAAACACATCTACTCTTTTTTTCCCCATCAGGTCAGTATTTTATAGTGTAGAGCAGACTTAAAACAATACCTTTGTATTGAGCATGCCTGTCAAGTGGGGCCATTTCTAGGACCTTATCTAAAGTCTGTTGAAATCTATGGGAGTCTCTGTTTGGTTTGGGCCCCTGGCAAGTGTAAATGCAAATGTTTTCTGTTTGTGTACCATGCTTTCTGTGGCTTGCCCAGATGATAGATTATACTTAGCATTTTCTGGGTTCTCCTTATGTTATAAGCTTTGAAAACCAGGCCCTATATATCCATTTGTGGTTTATTTTATTCACACTTTGTGCAGCTATAACCCTGCATGCATCCTTGTTCATTAGTCAGGCCAGATTACTTCTTGAATGTGAGTCACAGAAAACTCGTCTGTTATAGAAAATGATTCAGTAAGCAGCAGTTCCATGTAACTGCATAGTGAAGTGATGCCAGTAAAGCATTGGTTAGCACCAGCACTGTGCTGATGGAGAGTGCCATCTTTTGGCTGAGATGCAAAAAAATCCTCAGTTTTTATTAAGTTCCTATAAAATTTTGCCTTGAAGTAAAACTGGTTTTCCAGTTTTAATTTTCATTTTTTTAGCCTCCAAGATGAACTTTGTTTTGGCTGCTCATGTTTTGATACTGTAAACTTCTCCAGGTGGTTCAGTTTAGTGTAGCAGTACTTTAGGGTAAAAGGTAAAAAAAATATATATATATATATGATATTATTGTGTATTTTTAAACAGCTTCTGTTGACCTTGGTATGAGATGAGTAGATCCCTATACGTATGGTTTGTGTTACATTTTTTATAACTTCTGAATACTTTTCATAAGTAGATGGTGTGCATGTATCATAGTTTGAAGTTTGCTATTGAGTCCTTTAGGCATAGTTGGTATTTTGCACAGATGTTTTGCACTGATTTTCTCATTTCCTAGCTACTTTTTACCGTTATTAATTATAATGAATATATATTGATTCTTAAATGTTGGTTTTATATACCTGAAAATTCAGATGGAAAATTTGATGAATATTTGGTCCTGTTGTTTGTAATGGGGAGGGAGTACTTTTGGCAACTTTTCCATTTCATTATACAGCTATCACATGGTACAAAGACAATCGCCCACTTACCAGTGCTGCGAGTGCCACTTTCCTGAACAGAGGGCAGGTTCTGCAGATTGAGAGTGCTCAGATCTCTGACACCGGCATTTATAAGTGTGTGGCTGTCAACGCTGCAGGCACAGCTGAGTTGTTTTACAGTCTTCAGGTTCATGGTAGGTACTACAAAACTTATAAAAAACACCTACGTGCACCATCTTTGCTCTTTTCCAGTTTCAAGTCTACTTAGAAGTCTTACCATCATTCATCACACCATTGTACTGGAAGAGATATGGCAGGGGTCAGAGGAAGAAAATTCACTCTGCTGTTTTTTTTTTTTTTTTTTTTTAGCAAAATAAGAATACATGTTTTTATATTAGGAAGATATGGTAAGGGAATTCAATTTTAGCAAGAAAGAGCAGAGGCACCAGAGTGGTGGAAAAGGTATTTGTATTGCCACTTAAGCAATTTGGAAGGACTTGCAATTGCTGTGTTTCGCTGTAGATGACTTCAAAGCCTACAGTAGATAAAGAAAGGACACAAATCAAATGTTCTTTCATAATCCAACAGTCTTAAAGAAAAATGTACTGTGTCTAGTAAGATGAAGTGGAAGTGTGGGTGTTTGGAGACATGAGACACCTGATCAAAAGCCAAATTGGAGCTTTTCCACTGATTTCAGTGGATTTTGGATCAGACCCTGATCCAAATTCTTATCTTTGATACGTGCATATGCATGTAACTGGTTTTCAGTGGGAGTCTTCCATGTAAAACTGCAGCCCAAATTTGGCCCAGTATCCCCAGCTGATATGCATGCCTAGTATGTAGTTCCTATTAATGTTAATTAACAAATAAGGAGTTGGGCAGTACATTTCCATGGGATTAATGACCATCACGGGAAAAACTGATGGCTCAAGACATGGTCAGAGGCAATTAACCCCACCCAGTGATTAATTGCCAGGAAATACTTAGAGCCAAGGTCATTATTCTGGTTAAACCAAAAAATGAAAAATAACTCCCAAGTATATGCGCGTCTTCTTAAGGGTGGCGGAATTTCAGCAGATATGTACAGAGTTTTCTAGGGAACTTAATACTCTCTGACTTACAGAGACATCTGACTTACATGAGACAAATAAAATTGTTTCCCCTTCCAGAATGGAATATATGCAATTGCAGACAGTACTAATTGCATCAAAGGAAGCTGAAACACTTATCCATGAACCTACTTAACTCAGCTTGTGTGGTGCAGGGCTTAAAATGGAGTGCTTTTTGGATTTACCAGAAACAAGGTTATCATCCAGTTTATTTATTTAGAGTTTGAGTTTGATAAAGGAAAGCTTTTTTTTTTTTTCTGTTAATAATGGAAGCGAGAATGACTACTAAAAGGAGGACAGACTCTGAAGTGTCAAGTACAGAAAGTTGCGCTGCATTTACTGAAAGCCGGCTCTAGATTTTTGTATGGCAGTTGGCATTGTGAATGAGCACCTATCTTGGTCGATTGTTGGTTGCATTCAACAACTTCTGTTATTAATAGAGTGTTGTGGATGCAGTAGCTCTGGTAGGAATTATCAGCTCATTTTTGCATTACAAACAGTGCCTGATACTGCAGGCTTGACGCTGAATGAAAGTAGGCAGGCCTATTTGAAGGAAGCAGGTTGAATTCCAGCTTAGTTTATTCTTACGATTTCATTGTATGAAGATTTTTGCACTTCTTTCTCACCACTAGAACTTTTTCAGGCATTTAAGAACAATGGATACTACTCAAATGAAATGGGGAAACTGCATGCATGTAGAAAAAAGATTATAAAATCACACTTGCATTTTTCCTACCATTTCTCCTATTACTGGAATTTATCTAAGGATAGTAGTCTGAGTTACAGGCTGTTCGAGATTGCTGAATTTATTAACACATCTTATTTTCATTAAAGACTTCCTAAACATTTTTTTTCTTGCGTAGGATATGTATGAGTAGAACACACCATTCTCATGTTTTTTCTAGGAGTGATTTCAAGTATTAAGTTTTGTGTCTGATAGTGAAAGTAAAGTTGTATCACTAAGTTTTAAGTGGTAGGAATACATAATAGTTTTGCTTCTCCTGATAAATGAAACATCTCCCTTTTTAACACTTATGCATTAAAATGCAAATGTTGATTGTCAAAAACAGCTTTTTGATTTTAAAGCTGTTTTTTCCATAAACGTGTATCAGTGCTATACCCACACTTGCTTACTTATGAAGAGCCCAAATGAAAGAAGCATAGAAATAACAAAAGAAAATATACTGGAAATCTTAGGTATGTTCCTGTCTCCCATTTCAGCACAGCTCTACAAAATTTGCTAGACCTTTTACCTAAAGTAATTGTTTTGATGTGTTCCATTAGGATGGTTTTTATCATCAGACAGGCAGAAGTTATACAGGTTGATCTGGTAAATGTTCACATAAGTTCTGCAAGGCTGATTTATAACTCTGCGTATGTATTTGCTTTATTCAGTTTATCATATAAACTTCTCTCTTTAATCTCCACCACTCTTAATGCCTTTCATGAGGTCTAAATGGAATGTTATAAAAGACTGAGGGAATATTTTCAGGTTTTATGTTCTGGTTCCTGGGTTTCACAGCTGTCCTCTGGGCTGTGGGCCCAGTTCTGCTTACCGTTGCTCACAGTAGTTTCATGGAAGTTATCTGACTTTTTATGTAAGTAAAGAGCAGGATTTGGCACAGAGCAAACAAATGACAGTAGTGGTAACATTAGAAATCTTTCCAACAATATAGTGCCTTGCAGGAAGAGAAACAACGTCCAAAAGCAAGCGTCCCATTTAATTTCATTGTGATTTATACTCTTACATAGGAGCTCCAGCTTTATTTTCTTTTTTCAGTCCCACCATCAATCTCTGGCAGCAGTGACATGGTGGCAGTGGTGGTTAATAATCTAGTGCGACTGGAGTGTGAAGCAAGGGGCATCCCTGTGCCTATTCTGACGTGGCTAAAAGACGGCAGCCCTGTTTCCAGCTTTAGCGATGGACTCCAGGTACCGGGTTCAAATCCTACCATCTCTGTTGTTTTCTGGTTTGGCATGAGACTTTAAAACTTGTGCAGTTTAATGAAACAAAAACTTGGAGGTTTTGGAATGAGAGTGTAGGGCTTTTTGCTTTAGGATACATTGCAAGTTCACAGTAATCACTGTGTGAAGTGTGCTCATTATGGATATATTGAAATAAGGTGGTCCTTTCAACTGATGTCATACTGAGTTAAAGTTTGGATAGGCAAGCTTTTCACTTACTGGCAAGAAGAGTGAATTGGACTGCATTTCTATACTGAAGAGATCCACAGAGTTCAAGATTGGATAATATCTCATTACAAAAAATAACAATTTGGGGGAAAAAAAAGACCCTGACATGAAGAGATGCTTCTGAATTAAAAGGAGAGGGCATGGTTGCTCTTTGAAAGCTAATTTTATGATCTGAAAGGAGAGAGGGGAAATTTGTGTAAGTATGTGGGTTATTCAGGGCACAGACAGAAGACGTGACAATGTTTGAAACTATTCAGAGGGAGGAATGTCCAGATCCTGCAAAGACTCCTAAGTGCCAGGAGTTTCTGATGACTTGCATAAAGTTAGACTTCTGCTTTTGCACATCTTGATGAAGAAAGAACAATGGAGTGCAGGGAAGAGTGTTGGTAAAAATACAGATGGTGGGAAGCAGTGGCAAAACAAGTGTTTTGTTTTGAAATGAAACCTAACAGTTTTCTCTGCTTCTGTTTTACATTGAGGCATGTACTGAATGTGTTGTGCTTCTGCTGCAGGTTCTGTCTGGGGGCCGAGTCCTGGCATTGACTAGTGCTCAGATCAGCGACACAGGAAAATACACTTGTGTTGCAGTGAATGCTGCAGGCGAGAGTCAAAGAGATATTGATCTCAGAGTTTATGGTGAGATTTTCTGAGAATTTGTTTTGAGAATCATGAAAACTGTTCATGGAGCTTTAGTTAAACACACTGTGGTCCAGATGTTTAACAGCGTTAAAAGAAATGGTTCCAACCCATAATGAAAGACAAAGAGATCAGGAGGTGTGTGTGTGTGTGTGTATACGTGTAAGTAAGTAAAAAATATATATATATATATGCATATATGCATGTAGACATGTATTAAAGTGTGTATGTGTGTTCTTTTTGTATCCTTGAAGAAATGTAGGTGCAACAGTGCATTTATGTTTCATACACACAGGCTCATTTATAAATGATAGGAGAAAATCCATTTGTCTTTGTGTGAATAACATGTAGATCACACGGACAAAAGATGTTAATGGGGCCAGGGCTCAGTTGTTGTTATTGAACCGGAATGAGTCGATGTCAATTTGCCATACAGCTCTCAAGTTTCCATTCTGTTTTCAAGCCCTTGCTACACCTGCCAAAATGGTGGTGATTTTTTTGGTGCTATCAATGACACTGTCTTGAGCTGTACTGAGCCCAACCAGCCAACTTTGTCTCTTTCAAGAAGCAGGACACACATCTCTTTAGCTATTGTGCTTTGCCAGGTTTCCAAATTGTGTCGAGCAGTTAGTTCTGAATTCTTTTTGACTGAACTCATGTAAATTCATCCTTCCTTCTCATTTCCTGCAACTTTTACAGCTTCCTCCTGATTTCTTCTGACTTGTGTAAGATGCCTTCTCATGTTTTGTTCTTAGAGATCACTGGTGATGTACAGATACCAAAGAGCATAACATACTGCCAGGAGGAAAGCCCAGGGGTTTGACTGTAGCAAGTTTAAAGTTTCCCTGGACAGCTGAGTGTTCTGTACACCAGTGCAGTGAGGATGAACAATGATCTGCCGTTTGTTTTAGAAATCTCACAGTACCAGATGTGGAGAGGAGGTTTTGGAATTGAAGACCCTTTGTGGTTTTGCTTTTGCTTTCAATAGATCAGTTGGGAGAAAGCTGTTTTTGGTCTGCCAATCTCTAGCTTAATGGCAGCTGTAAGCAGAGCTCTGGAAAATCTTGCAAGAGGAGTCAGAAGTTTGGATGTTTTCTTAGGCGAATAGGGACTGCTTGTCTGGTTATTTGTTTTCAAGTTTGGCTTTTGGAATAGACTCGTGAAGGCACCACGGTTAGGATGCTCACTCGTGACTTGAGTCATGGCTACTTTTTGCATCTGCAAGAGGCAGTTCAGAAAGTCAGGATCCTGGCACAGATAGCTCAAGTTTAAAGTGGGCTGGAAGGAACCTTTTGTATCTAGAGCAAGGAATATTAAGGTGCATTTTGGAGTTTGAGGACAGGTGTGTACATATACAGAACTGCAGAAATGGTATGGATCTTCTTACTGTTCCTCTTGGATTTTTGGAACATATGTCCCTTTTAACTAGAAAAGAGTTAGAAGTTGTGTATGTTTAAAATTACTATTGTAACAGAAACTGGCCAGGGCTGAGCTCAGCTGCAGGACCATTTTGAGTGAGGCTGTCAACAAAAAGTAATATCACTCTCAGGATTTAACCTCGTATGGGTAGTCTAATTAAGAAGTCACAGGAGGAAAATAATTTGGAATGCATTTGGAGCTGAGGTGGTTAGAAATGAGTGGTGCACTAAGCCAGTCTAGGAGTTGGAACAACCTGGATAACATATAGTTACCATGAGCGTAATTAGATTAATTTTAAACCTTGTTCCTTCAGAAACAAATGATCTAGTGTCTGTCTTTCTATGTTTCATAAACTCAGTTTCCTTTTGAACGCGTTTCAATTCATTTAGCTGAGAGGAAAAGTAATTGGTGGAAAAATATTTGGAAATAAATTTGCCTTCTGCAGTAATGGATCAGCTTCCAATTTTCAGTTCCACAACACTTGTAAAGAATCTGGGCCTTTGTGAATTCTACAAAGAAAGTAAGATAAACAGATTTTTTTTTTTTCAGTTACTGTATTTCTTATCCACAGAGACCAGACTTTTCCCTAAATTATTTCCAAACTGTGAAATCAGCTGCTCTGCTGAGTACTTCCTGTGCAAGAAAAACAAAGCTTTATTGTTAGTGCTATTTCTCAGGACATCTTGAGAACTGTATTGCTGGTTTACTGAGTACCAGTTTGGGACATTTTATAACCTCATGTGTGCTAATTAATTCAATATCTTTTTGTTCAAAGTGAAGCCCAGAGTATTTCTCATGGACAGTCCCACTGCTTCCCTTCTTCTTACCCATACATATTAGGCAATCAGACATGCAATTTCTGGACTAATGGATTGCAAAGCTAAAAAGTGAAGCAAATGTGACAATAAAGGCTCTTATATTTGGCCCTGGTCAACATCTTATTGGGTGAACTGAACAGTCTTAGTACACAGCAAGTATAAAAATCTGACCAGATATATGTAACTAGATGAAGTACTTCTTGCTAGAAGAGTTCTGATTTTGTAAATCTTTAATTGCAGACCTAATGTTGCCTTAATGTCAAGAGTTTGTAGCGAGCCTGCCTTATGTTTTTAAGTTATAAGAAAGGAAGGGGAATCCCTATTGCTTGCTTTGAGGATTTAAGGACACCATCCACACCATTAAGAGCACAAACAGGAGTTCTCTTCAGGATCATGCTTGAGCAGCCCAGTAAAAGCACTTCTGCTCTGTAGTTTGCTGTAGTGAACTGCTAGTGATGTACTAAGTTTATCACGAGCACTCCTAAATTCCGTCTCACTGGCTCTGACCTGGGAAAGGGAACTTCCAGCAGAGAGCTGATAGTACGCAGCAGCAATGCAGAGCACGAGGGCCTGCTGCACCCTCACCATTTTCCAAGTGTGTGCGTCTCAGGCTGAAACACTTTAAAACTCTTGATGTGGCAATGTTCTGTCAATGACAAAGCTGCCTGGGGAGCCTGAAAATCTCATCTGAGTGGTGATACAGCATGCTGTTACCAAAGGACATTTGTGAATACTGATACAAAGCCCTAGACGGCAAAAAATTTTCAGTCATTAATCTTTTAATTTAACCTCATCTTGTCAGCCTAATATTTCCCCCCTGATTTAGGGAGTTCTTTTCAACTGCAGCCATGAACACTTTCCCAATGGAAAATTGCTCACTTGCTGTGTTCCAAGGTTTAGTTCTCAATTGCTTCCCAGTTGCTTTGTTTTTGGAAAAACAGCTAATTTTAAAAATGGGGAAAAAGTATTCATTTTCTTGAATTTTTGTACCATTCAAGAACAGCTAATGGGCTGCAATTTAAATGTCCAGAAGCATTTTTGTCTTCTACACAGCGAACTTTTGATCCAAAAGCTGATTTTTCTACCCTGTAATTTGGAAATGTGTGATAATGAGGCTATCAGTGCAACTGTTGTGCAAAGTTAAATATGGTGCTCAGTGCCAACAGTCGCCGTAATTAGCTAGCAGATACCACAGAAAACAAATAGACAATAATTAATAGTAAGTTATGACTTACTGATGATTAAATTGTTAACCCATTCACTTGTCTGGAACTGTGTAAATTCTCATTCTGTCTTCTGTATTTGGCTATCTCTGGACAAAATTCTTCTTAAAGTTAGGTTCTCCTTAAAGGCACATATCCATGCTGGCACTGTCTGCAACAGTTTAAGACATTTTAAGCTTCTGGGTTTGATTATTATCTTGTGAACCTTTACGCTCATTAACTCTCTCTCTCTTTCTCTCTCTCTCTCTCTCTCTCTCTCTTTTTTTGTCATTTTAGCAGGGATGTATTTCTCCAATCTTTCTATAATGGTGATTTTCCCTTCTAAATATATTTCAAGTATTTTTCTGCTGGTCTTGGCTTACCTACACAATTTCTCTATGGTTGATATTTTACTGGCATATATCTTGTATAGAGGATATTCTGTAGGTAACAAAATTATTCTGGTGCTTGTTGAGATCTAAAGGAGGAATAAGTTATATGTCAAAAAGGTAGTAACTGCTGTTTTATTTTCATTAAATGAAGACTTGTTAGCTCCACAATATGTCTTGCTCTGGGGAGTCTGCAATGCCCAAAGGTCCTTTGTTTTGATTTATTGCTATAGTTCCACCAAACATCATGGGAGAGGAACAAAATGTCTCTGTGCTCATCAGCCAAGCAGTGGAGCTGCTCTGCCAGAGCAATGCTGTTCCCCCGCCGGTGCTGACGTGGCTCAAAGATGGACGACCCTTGCTGAAGAAACCAGGTCTCAGCGTATCCGAAGATGGAAGCGTACTGAAGGTAAATTGGGCGGTCAGGCTCCAGCAGTGATTGCTTGCTGGGGAGTATCACGAGTATCACCACCCATCACGAGGGTGCTAGATACGTGTTAGAGGTTGGATAGCATCAGGCCCTCTGGTGCAACAGAGAGCAGTGGATGAGGACTGAGAGATCACAGACATCTAGATGTTTGTATACAGATCTTGCAGGAGTGCTGCTGTGTTATTAATATTTGGGGAGACAGATGTAAATGTAAAAATTGAAACCTGAGCAACCTCTCCCTGTAACTTTCCTGTACAACAATGTAAGAACTGAAAATCCAGGTTTTCATTTTCTTCCTAGATTGAAGGAGCTCAAGTGCAGGACACTGGCCGTTACACTTGTGAAGCGACAAATGTTGCTGGAAAAACTGAAAAGAACTATAATGTCAATATTTGGGGTAAGATTTGTTAAGCTTATTCCAGGAATGGGAATGGAGCTCAGAGTGAAGTTATGATGTGAGACGCTGAAATCCTCTGTAGTTCATAAACACACAAATGCTGAGGTTCGTGCAGGGTGACATTATTATATTTGCTGTAGTTCAGCAGTCTCAAGACAGTGCACACATTTTCCAAATTGCTTTGGTTTGATTCTAAATTAATACCAGCTACTTTGTAGGTCTTTGCCAGGTTGGGTTTGTATGCATGGTAGTAGTTTAGAGCTGTAACTAACTGGCTTTGTATCCAGCTCCTATTTGTGTACTCTAATGCCATTTAGAGTAATTTACCAACCTCCAACTTTTTTAAATGCTGAAGCATGGAAATTCAGATTAAAAAAAGCTGTTTTACCTAGCTTTGTTTGCTCTGCAAAGTTACCAGCACTAAATCATAGTAATAGCATTAGTACAATGTTTCTATGGCTAGATAATGAATGTGGCATACAATGCTTATTTGAACCATTGATTTTGGGTAGCTTTTCCTGCACAATTACTTTCTCCCTGTATATGAATTGAAATGCAACTTTTTTTTTTGCTATTACAAAATTAATTTCTTGCTTTGAAATCACAAAATGAGAATTAGCTAACAGGGTTTGTAATGATGAAACTAAAATTTTCAGTACAGAATCATGTCATTATTTATTTGGTGATTAAATTAGGGGGTGGATATTGTAGTATCAGATGAGACCACGTGATATTCCCATGCTAAAGCATATGTCCATTTACTGTGCATGTCGTTGTCATCTCTGATCTCTTCCTTCCCCAGATTTGTAAGATTTGCATTGTTGCAAAGGACCTTTCGTGCAGGAGAGAAAAGGGTTTGTTCTTTTGTGCAGTGAGACCATTTCAGTAGGGTTTTGTGAGAAGGGATAATTCTTTGCTAGTTAGCAGCTTTGATGGACTAAGCTTAATAGAAACCAAAAGTTGCCTGTGAAAGTCATCTGTGGGTAACTGTTTAGTATTATAGTCTTTGTTTACACCCAGGGACCAAAAGTCCTGCCTGCCGTATTTTTAAGTTTTAAATCCAGGAAATGTATCCCACTGAGGACTGGTGAGATCCTGAGGGCTAACTGGTTCCAGGAACTAGGAGAAACAGCCCATGTGTTAAATGTAAGATGTACCTCCTCGGAGAATGGCACAAACTTTGTGACTTGAAGCGGGACAAAATAAAAGGTTGAAGCCAGTCCAGGACAATAAAGCCCTTTGCAGGCAGTCATTCTGAAACCCAAACATCTGGTTGATGCTAAAAAAAGAGTTAGTCTGAAGTGTCAGAAGGAGAAGCTGTCTACTGTCACGTGCATTTTAAATGTGCTGGATAAGTTACTCACTAGCGAGATTTTATTCTCCATTTTCAGCCTACATTCTCCTCTGCTTTTTTTGGTCTCTTTTCAAGTATTACCTACACTATTTTTATCTAAAGAAAATGATTCCCCCGTTTCAAGAAGGCAATTATCCCTTCCCTAGTGATTGAACCAAAGTTCTTTAAGACTTTGAGAATCACAATGAAAACAGTGGTCCCTTTTGTCTGCAACTGGCTTACAGTCAGAGTTGTTGAACAAAGCTGGCACTCTGCTATGGCAGGGCAGCTGAAGGGATGGGGTCCTTCGTGCCAGTGCGTTGCTGCAGGAGAAATTCAAGGGAAAAACCAGGGCTGAATTTTAAAAGTTACTTTCTGACTAGCGATAATATCTGTAGGTTTATGGGCTAAGGCCGTGAACTAGGCAGGCTCTTAGAGTTACAGTCGGTTTACATAATTCCCAGAAATGGCTTTGTACTGTGAAGTCCATTCAAAAGCCAGCCAGAAATAGAGCCTGTGCATGCAACAGACCTCAGAGGCTGGAAAGGTAGATGCAGTTTTTCGTAAGTATATTATTCCCCACCCAGGGTCTGGTTTGCATTGCCAGGAAGAGAATGCAATCCTTGTAATTTCTTCAGAGTATAATGGGACAGATTTGTATGAAGGTCGGTTTGGTTATATCATTGGCTGATACCATTTTGTTTCAAATGATGAAATTATTTGGCATTTCTTTTCAGTGCCACCAAGTATTTATGGCTCAGATGACATCTCTCAGCTCACAGTGATTGAAGGGAGCCTGATAAGCCTGATATGTGAGTCTAGTGGCATCCCACCACCTAGTCTTACCTGGAAAAAGAGTGGTGAGTAACCATCTCTTGTCCTTCTTATGCAGCAAATGTGATCATTCTGACCTGCCAGTTTTTCTTTTTTCCTGTGGACATTTTTGATGGTTCTGAGGAGTTCAAGCGTGTAGATAGCTGAACAATCCTGATATTGAGTAAAATAAACTACAGCAGTAGATTATGCCATTCTCTCTAACTCACCTGTGCTTGGCTTAGGTGTCATTATTCCTAAAGGTGTGCGAGGGGGAGCACAGTGCAGAGATTCCTGAGCTGACTTAAAACTGGGCAGTTCATACATGTTAGTGAAGCACTTAACCCCTCTCAATACACTTATTTCTTACACAGTGCAGTGGGACAGCATCAAGACTTATTCGTGTGTCCCAGCTGGCATGGCTGTGAGTCACAGTGCAGTACTGTGGGGCTGAGCTGGGGGTCTCTGCCTTGTGATCTACTGCGTAACATAGACGTATCCTCAAAATCTATTTTGAAATTTGCGGCTGTGGCACACAGCCAACTGATGAAAATGCATCTTGTGTAGTAATTGCTTTGGGGGTTTACTGAACCTTTCTCTCATCCCATCTTAATATTTAAGAGTAGTCTGCACACCTTTTTGCTTTAGGGTTTGAAGTAATCATTGATAAATGTGTTCTTATGAAACAGTAGAGAAAAGTAGGTATTTTTAACACCTTCTTGTAAGCATGGACACTCTTGGAGACAGAATATTAGACAAAGTAAGATATGAATTCTTCCAGTATGGTTATTTTTGTATTATTAATCAATCTTATCTATTTATCTGTTTGTTTTTCTAGAAGGCACAGTTCAGTGTTGTGTGTGCCTACATTAATTAATTATGGCTTGTAGAAAGAGCACATTTTAATTACAAAACACTTTTTTTGCTGCTTAAAATTTTCAGAGAAAATGGAGTTTATCAAATTCTTTTTAAACCCTGTCTCCTGGAAGCTAAAAAGGGACACTATAAGAGGTTATAATAATGTACTACAGCACTGAAGTATGTACACTTAAATGGCAGAAAGTAAACTTGAACCTGTTTGAAAGTCTAGAAAGGCAGTGAGAAAGTAGTGCAATTTTGGATGTTACTCAAGAGCCAGGTTTTTCATCACCTTTGAAATGTGGCACACATTTTCATAGGGAGGATTTAAAATGCACAAGTGAAAAATGAAAATTCAGCTTGTAAGATTAATCAGTGAGAGGTGTATTCTTTCTGTCACAAAATCTCCCTGCGGTTCATAAAGGTGACGATAGTTGCCTAGTCTTAGGTCTCCAAGATCGAAAATTCTGCTAAGAGAATGTCACATCATTTTGCTGAGCTGTGACTGTCCCCTTTCTGCTGAGCAGAAGTGTGTGCACATGTGCCATCTGACACAACGTGCAGATGGTGTCTAAGGTGTGCTGCACTGGTGGGCTGGCTGAGGTGATTGTACACTGTATGTACAAGTCAGGTTTTCCTGAAAATACTGAATTTGTGGAAGTGTCCAAGGCACTGTGGATGTATGTGAGCATGGCAAGAGTTGCTGTGCTTTAGCTCAGGTTGCTCTGTGTCGTGAAGTCAGCAGTTAATATGGGAAGTCCTCAGAACCTGCTTGCACAAGGTTTCTGATGTCCAGGGAAACTCTGATACAGCTGTTCTAAAAAGGGACAATGGTGCAGCTCTGTAGTTTTTAAATGAGCCAGTGGACTTTACACCACCTGAGCAAGCTCATTGCCATTCTCTGTGTTTTTACCTGAAAGAATGTCTCTTGCAGGCTCTCCACTTGTGGCTGACCTTTCAGGAAGAGTACGGATCTTATCTGGAGGCAGACAGCTGCAGATTTCAATTGCTGAAAAGTCTGATGCTGCGTCTTACACCTGTATTGCTTCAAATATAGCTGGAAATGCAAAGAAAGAATACAGCTTGCAAGTATACAGTAAGTTACCATGAAATATTCTGTTCTGAAAGGGGTATGTTATGGAAGAGTTATCTGTACAGTGATGTTAAACTGCAGAATGTCTAGTCCAGAACAATTTCAGAGTGCTCAGAGGAGATGAGTAATTATAATTTTTATGATTTGGACTTGTAGTTTGACCAGGAAATTGCATATATCTGTTGAAAGTGCATTTGATCACAGATGATTACAGGGATGTAGCCCCCTTTAGGTAGTGCAGCATTTCCTGTCACTGAACTGTAGTAGTGATGACAACTAGTTGAGCTTAGATTTTCCACTTTTACTGCTAATTCTGTATTTCAGTCAGGAGTAAAGCGAGGTATTTTTAAACAATCCCATGGAGAAGAAAATCTCCACAAATATGGAGGGATTGACAGAATTTTAAGCAGTCTTTTTTAAATTTTCAATTTATTTTCCTGTTTGTATTTTTAAAAATGCTTGTAAGTTACATTGTTAAAAACATTCTCATTTTGTGGGCTGGGGGAAGGGGAGGTTATTTGTCTTTTCTCAATCCTGTGGAAAATATTATGAATTGCAGAGTGCCCCTAACTGAGTTGCCAGCAGTGACCTGCAATAACTGTCTTCATTAAAATGCTGATCTGGCAAACTTGATTGTTGTTCTGTTCAGAAACAGGTGAAGATTCTGAAATGTAGCTTCTAGTTGACTTCTAAACTGTGTTTCTTTTTCTTTCACAGTTCGCCCAACTATATTCAACAGTGGTAGCCACCCATCAGAAGTTGTTGTCACCCAGGGAAATGAAATTTCCCTGGAGTGCGAGGTTCATGGTATTCCAGAACCAGCAGTAACATGGATGAAGGATGGCCATCCACTGGTCAGCGGAAGGGACATAGCAATACTTCACGATGGTCGCTTTCTTCAGCTGAGAAATGCCCAGGTGTCAGACACAGGCCGCTACGTCTGTGTTGCTGCCAATGTGGCAGGGCTGTCTGACAGAAAATATGATTTAAATGTTCATGGTGAGTATGTGAAAAATAGGGCAGGCGTAACAGAAACAAAGTAGGCCTTTGAGTTCACCTAAGGATATCCAAGAACTAGTTGTGTAGCTAAATTCACCAACTATATTTATTGCAGGCTTTATACATAATGCAGTTTCAATTGTAGATGTATTATAAAAATCCCAATCCAATTAAAATCTTACCTCTGTCCCCATTAATATCAATCCACCCCCCAGCTGCTGTGTCTCCCAATAGGAGAAAACCAAGATACGGTATCCTTTTTGATGATATGAGGGTGAGTGTCATGGTAGGAAATATTCTATTGGATTTTATTTTGGGAGATAGATATCAAGGTTTAACCAAGAACACCTGACTGGTGGCCCCTACCAGAGGACAGCTGCATGCATATAGCCAGTATCTCAAGTATCTAATCATCAGGTTCTCTCATTTTGCTGTCAGAAGAATTGAAGATGGTACCTCCAAGACTTGATGGTATTGATTAAAACATCATGTTGTGTTACAGCCACCGTAACTCAGAGTGGGACGTCTTTTGCATATGTTTTTTTATGCTTCATTGAACACTGAATATTCATATTTTGAAAGGGTAAAGCCAAGAAAGAAAGGGGCATTCAGGAGTTACTATGCCACTGAATCAGGACAGCAGATTACAGGGGTTTAGCTGCAGGATTCCTCTGCAAATCCCCAGTGGCTTTCAAGTGTCTCTGCACAGTGGGGGCTGCAGGTTGTGTCTTGCACTGAGGTGGGAAAGCTTGTACAACAAGCAGGGATGGTGGGGGAGAGGAAAAACACAGGGCAGGGTGAAAAGAAACACAGGAATTCTCACTATTGAAAACGAGAGGCCAAAATTATTTACTAGACGTATATATTTTTTTAACTTGGAGTATTTGCTGTACTGTATTATCAAGGTTCTGGGTAGTAAAAAGAAACTTTAATCCTCCTCAGGCTACTCAGAGGCTGGAAGATGTTGGTAAATTCTTGAACCCAGGTTTTTTGTTTTATAGTATGAACTGTAGAACTGCTTCCAAAGTGGAATTATTATTACTGCTAGCAAAGAATAGATAAAAACAATTTTGAGGTAGTTACTTTAATAGGGGGTTGTTCTTTCCATTAGAAAAAACACGTAATTTTGACAGTGTTAGAGTTTTCCATAGAGTTTTGTTGGATACTGGAAATTATAATTAATGTAGAATGGACAGAACTACTGTTATTCTTGAGGGATCTTAAGCCATTAAATAAAAGTAATCGTACTGGTAGAATTAAATTTTAATTTTTCCATGCAGTTGCACAGTAAAAAATTATCATTAATGTAATAAATTTCAGTTTCATAGCTCCTCACTTGCCAAGCTTATCTTAGTTTCAGTGAATTATTATTTGGTTGACAGAATGTTTTGAGTGCAAAAGTAATTTTTATTTGTTTTGAAGTGTAACTTTTCTTTCCTCTTATTCTGTAGTTCCCCCAAGTATTGCTGGTGACCTGCTGGTGCCTGAGAACATCAGCATTGTGGAGAAGAATCCCATCTCTCTGGTTTGTGAAGCTTCAGGAATTCCCTTGCCATCAATAACATGGCTCAAGAACGGATGGCCTGTCACTTTGAACAGCTCGGTGCGAATCCTCTCAGGTACAACACATATTAAAGCTGTAGTTATTTTTAAAAAAGGGAGTGGGGCGAAGGGCCTTCTGAATCTATAGTGCAGGTTTGTCACGTGAAAGAAAGTTTGGTTTAATAACCTGTAAAGACAAGGAGAGAAAAGAAACTGTTATCCAAGCTATTCAGTAAATGGAATCAGATTGGCTGGAGTGCTTGTTAAATAGCTAATGTAAACTATGTCAGTGGTTACCATACTTTACATGTGTGGGTCAAAGGTTTGGTAACTGTTTGGTCTGTGACATGGAATAAGCCATAATTCTAGCTGTTATTGTATGTCAGTCCAGTGCATACTTCCAGAAATGTGTCAGATAGTGACATCTTTGTCAGTGCTGATACACAGAATGCTATAATACTGCATTTGCTCTCCCTTTTGATTAGGTTTCTCTACCTCTTCCTTTTCAGTTATTTTAACCTGTAAGGACTAAAAATCTTTGAGAGAAAGAATACAGATGAGAATAAACAAAATACATCTTTCATTGTTGTGGGTCTGTATATAAAAACAAATGGAAATCTGTTCATGAGCCTTGGCAATTAAAGCATGTAAAAACTCCCGTCCTTGGAGCTAATTGAATCTGACCTTCAGAATGTCATCTTATAAAAGCTGGAATTACGTGATCAGTCAAGGACAGCACAGAACATTTCATTAGCAAGAATAAAACGAAACCCAAGGGATATGGAGAAACTTATGATAGGCAATCAGGAAAACAGATCCAATTCATCAGGGATCTCGTTTTTCAAGCTGGCATAACCTACAAAGAACTAGTTCAGGTGCCTTTTTATGACAGTAGCAGTTGACAGAGGCATCCGAAATCGGAGGGGCTCAGTACCTGTTCCTGTAAACCATCTTCTTGCAATACTGTAGGGAAGTGAGAGTATTTGACTAGCAGCTGCAGTTGTGTTAAAGCTTTTTGTTTACAATAGGAAATTGAGTTAGCAGCCCTTGAGATTACAAACAGAGGTTGTGTACCAAGCAGGCAACACATTTTGTGTTGACTTCTTGTGTCTGGAAATCAGCTTTGTGGACTGTGTAGAAGTAATTAAGTATTTGGCTAAGAACTGAGATGTATAGACAACAACCGAGATGTTTCTTTGATCTTGGGTTTGCCACTAGAAATCTCATGAAAGTAAGTTTTCATGAAGTTTCTAATACTCTAACATAGCCACTTGCAAAGATGAGCCATCCTACAGCATGAACATGAGAAAAATATCAGAAAGGTAAAAAAAAAAACTAGAAGGTATGTAGAAGCTCAGCTAAGACTGGATTTGAAGCTGGAATTTGTCAGGATTTTTTTCCATCAGCGTAGCTTTTGACATTGCAGGTAGTCCTGTTTTCTGCTTTCCTATGTTTAATTATGACACATGGAAAAAGGGGTGGGCGTCTGATTATTATCCAGTATCTGAGTTGTTATGCATTCCTTTTGGTGCAAAGTTGCCATCAACAAAAATAATGTCTTCTGGGCTCAATTGTTCCTGTTCTGTCTGTTGATTTCTCCACCCACACTAATATCACCACCCGGGTTGCAGAGTCAGGAAGGGTGAGACACAAGAAGATGTTCATTGTCTCTGAGTGTTAGCTGCAGTGGGAGGGGGGAAACAGGCCAGAACTCAGTGCTTTGTTTTCCAGCAAACGTTGTGCTTTTGTATAGTTCTTCAGAAAACTACACGTTGCGGTAGTGAACTGTGACCAACGTGGCATTTGAGACTTTGTTTGTGCTTGTATAGCCGTAAAGAAAAACAAAAAAACCTCTTTGACTAATATTTAAGAGGTAAAATACTCTGCCAAACCAAGATTTCAGTGCTGTTGATTGAAAACATACTTGGCATTGCAGATGATTTAAATGTGTGGACACACTGCTGGCAACTGTAAGTCTGTTAATTCAGATACTGTGCTGATGCTTCCTTTCAAAGATGCTTCGCATAGTCTCTTTAGGAAAAAAAGAAAAAGTTTCACCGTGCCACCACATCTGCCATTCTTGCAGACCATGCATTAAGCTGCATACTAGCTTTAGGAAGGAGAGACGCTTTTATTAAGTTGTAGCTGAATGTGGAGAATCGTATCCTTCAAAGCACATGACTAGGAACACAAATTTGTGGGATACATCCTGGTAATGAGACCCAGTGGAGATCCGCAGGCAGGAGATGCACAGTTCAGATGTGATGTCCTGTGTGGCAATGATGGTTAATGTGAGAGCAGCTGCTGAGAAACTGGAAAAGGCTGAAGGATGGCCACCGCATTTGGTTTTACACTTAAATGCTCCTTGATGCTTGTTTTGCTGTTCCTCTGCCAAAAGGAAGCAACGAGAAGTTATTCTGCTAGGTCACAGTGGGGATATTCTTGGTCCTCTGGTCAATCATACTAATCGAAGGGTATGTCTGTGTTTATAAAAATAGGCTTACTTTTTTGTGGACATCTCTCTCTCTCTCTCTGCTCTATTGATTTTCCTGTATAGTCATGTGGATTCTCAGTACAGCAAAGTACTCATGTAAGCAAAATTCCTGCTGTCTTAGAGACTGTATTCTGTTACGACTTCCTGCACAGAAGTATGCGCACAAATCCTGCATATTGCAGGCACGGTGTACCTGGCACATCCAAAGTGTCCCGATCCAATGAGTTTCGTGCGTGCTGTACCTCTGCTATGTTTATACGTAGTTTGAGGGACCTGGCTAGAGCAGGTTGGATTTTCTCTGCATGCTAGCTCTAGATGTGTCTCAAAGTTTTCAGTGATCTTGAGTTATCTGTTGACTTCTTCCAGAAATCACATAATTGAAGAAAAAAAAAATAAAGGGGTAGCATGATCAATAGAAAACACAGGTCTAAAAACACAGGGGAGCTGAGGAGCTGAGCAGACACACGGTAATTACGGGAGGAGTAAGGTCAGGCAGTTTGTTATTGCTTGTTCAACAAAACAAAGCACATTAAAAGAGGAAAATACAACTGTAAATTTGAGCAAAGCATACAAAATCGGACGTTGGGAGCATGTTGGTTGGAGCAGGACTTTGATAATTGTGTATTTTTTGCTTTCTCCTCAGGGGGTAGAACGCTCCGTTTGACGCACACGACTGTAGCTGATGAAGGGCAGTATACCTGTGTCGTGACCAACGCTGCAGGAGAAGTGAGGAAGGATTTTGACCTTTCTGTTCTGGGTAGGTACATGGTTATTTTTGTTACAATAGGAGAAGAAAAGATAAGGGAGCGTACTGTATACTTTGCTGGTATTTTAAAAATTATTATGCCAAAATATATGTCCTTAGTGGAAAAAAAGGAGCACCTGATAACATGGTCAGAAAAACAGGTTTTAGAGAGTAGTTGCTTCTACATGTGAATTTGCTGTACTCTTGGTTTTTAAAAACTAAGATTCTTTAGGCATAATTTAGAATAACTGGCAGCTACTTGCGTTTTGTGGTTTGTTGGTTCCTTTCTGAAAAGGAGCTGTGTCAGTGTACCTCTGGCTTCAGTTGTGTTATTTCAGTCTGACGGAAGTCTGGGGGATGCTGAGAGCCAGCCTCCCACCCTCTCTTCAGTTTCTTGTTGCTCATAGCTTCACTATCCCTTGGATGGGATGAACAAGGAGAGTCAGATTATAGGTGATCTGGAAAAGTGGGGTTTCTGTTTTTTCCTGCTCAAGTTAGTTTTCAGCCAGGTCAGTTCCCTGCTGGTTCACCACACAGCCTGCAAATGCCAGTGCTCGTGAAAGGAAGGTGACTAGAGTGGTCAGGGAAATAGCACTATTTCTTTTGGCACCAGCCTGAATTTAAGCTTGGTTAAAGCTGAAAGAAAACTACAGCCCCAGAAAACCAATTCTAAGACCCAGAAACTAATTCTTTGAGTCTGTTGCCCCTAACGCTTGAAGGCAGAAGGGTGCAACCCCATATGATGATGCTCACGAATTAAAACCAGCACATTGTGCAGCACTGGGTATAATGTGTATAGCTGACTCGCATGATGATAATACTCTGTTGCAACAAAGATGTGAAGGCAAAGCCAGAACCAACAGGGAGATTAAACACTGGAGCTGGAATCAGTTTTGAGAAATAGAGATCTCTGATCCAGCAGAAATCTTCAATTATTAGAACTTTTGGTACTGGAAAGCACGTAAACTGAGTGTAGTAGTGGGTGATCCTGCTAGCCTATTATACAACCACAGCAGGCTTTTTAAGGGCTGTTTGGACCCTTTAATGTGTCATTGTGTCACATTACTTATTTAACCCCCCCCCATTCTGCTCTTTGGTATAGTGGCTATTTATTATTTCTATCAATAATTACCAGGCCTGATGGAAGTTGTCTTGCAGCATTACTGTATATAATTTGCCTTAAGTTTCTGAGTGCCTTCAGGTGCTGAGTGCTATCAGTTCCCTTGCCTTCAGCTGACTTACACACATTCAGCCTGTAAATGATAACTTACATTCATGTCAGTTCATGTTTATTTGATGAGCTCATGGAAGTGTAAGTCTGATAGAATGGAAGAGATGGATAAACACTGAAAAGCGTTCATTGTTTTACTGTTTTCTTTGGAGGGTTTTAGTAGCAGGGTGTTCACGAGGGTTCTGGGAATCTCTCTTGCATAGGCTTTGTTTGCCTTGAAGAAAAATGCTCAGTGAAGCTGATTTCAAGTGGGCTAAGTGGAAAATTCCTTTGTTCAGTCTCCTCTTCCCTCCCCCCAGTAACTTCTTTGTCCTTCTAGAGGAAAGTTACAGGAATGTGGCCTGATGGTGACACAGAATATTCACCAGCTCACTGTAAATAGGAACCATCAGAGACATCTCAGTGTTTCCCTAAATCGGTGTAGGAGGTGCAACAGGCGAGCCAGTTTGCATGGAGAGCTTGGTGTAACAAGCCTAGTACTTACATATTTGCAAAACGTTTGGTGTGGCTTTGTCATAGTTCTGAAATGTGTTTAACATCTTACTGTATTATTTTGGGGCCAAAGTGATGAGTTGCTCTGTTTAGTTATGTGTAGTAACTTCTGGCCAGACTATGTCCTGACCTTTATGATCTTAAGTTATATTTTATGCCATCTAATTCCTCCACCCATTGATGCATCTTTGTCTTGTCATACTTGAACACTCGAATGCATATCAAAGTCTGTTTTGCATTGCGTGTACAGTCACAGCAGGGAGTTTGGTCCTAACTGCGTCAAGAGTGGGTAAGAGTGCCAGGAGTGGCCCCATCTTCCTGCACACTAAATTCTGCTAACCCTCATCTCGCTGCGTGTCCTGTTCAGAAACCAACTTCTAACCATGCTGAAGTAGCATCTTTGCCATTCCAGTCATCAAGTAAAATCCAAATCTCTTTTCATTTTTTTATTTTCTTCTTCACTCTAGTTTGTACTCTTCATTAGTATGGAAGATCTGATGTAGCATGTTATTTTTCGCTGTTGACAATGAATTCTGTGTATTATCGTGATTCTTATTTTAATAAAACTTTTGTTGCCAACTTACTGGTAGGTCACAAGTAAGCTGTTGAATATATTTTACTTCCTCTCTTTTTGGGCCTTTCATCTAGGCTGAAAGTTTGCATTTTTGTAGGATTATTAAACAGTAGTATCTGGCTCCCTAGTCCAGCATTTTTGTTACAAAACTTTCCAAAATCTCTTGGAGATTGGGCTGCTTTCTTATAATTGCAGGCCTCCTTTCCAATGCGTAATATGCCATGCCTACTTGGATTTCTAGTGTCATCTTCTTTAGTCCTGAATCTACAAATGCCTTCAGATCAGCGCTCTGAAAGTTTGCGGGTCCAAGAGGCTCCTCACCAACACATTGACAGTCTGGCCTCCCTCATCCAATAACATGTTAGTCTCTGTAGTCCTGGGGACCAGATTATTTGGAAACATGTCATCAAGTAGTCAGTCGTACCGTAAGAGTTTTCTTATACAGAGTTAGCTGTCTGGGATGTGGATAGGTATTTTAATGGTATGGTTTTATCTCTTATTTCCCCAGAGAAACACAATTTGTACAAGCAAGATGCCTTTAGACCCGTGTAATTTGTTCAGCTGCCTGTATGGCAGCTGTATTTCCATAAAACACATTTATGCCTTTACCCAGCATCCACTTGTTGGTAATCTATTGTATTGCTCTGAGTGTGCTGGTAAGAAAAAAACACATAATACGTGAATAGGCAAGCTTTTTCTGTCCGGCTGGTTTTTTTTTTTTGTTGGTTTTTTTTTGTAAATCAGTACTTTCCCTAGACTTCTGGATGGATGCTTTCAATTAATGTTGGAAAACAAACTCTTAAACTTAAGCACATTGTTTTGAGCAAATGAATCACTTGCTGTTTAATGTGAGTGAAAGAATTTGTTTACAAACTTATAAAACCTACTGGTGCATACAATCAAACCTGGCCTCACTAACAGTACAAGTGTTCATCACTATTGCCCTGCTGACCATACTCAGAAATATGAGGAGCACACCTCAGCAGCCTGAATCTCTCTCTAGCTCTGAAGACAGTGAGGTGAATGCATTCAGAGTCTGTGGTCCTCTCTTGTCCTTTTCATGGACTAGGATGTTTAAGGGGTGCAGAACAGAGGTACAGCTGTTGTCCAGGCAGGGTAGCTCCATGCTGTCTCGCATCTGGACCTGTTTCTGGTAGATCTGAGCCCTTTATTGATTTATGCAATTAAGGGAAGTACACCCTGACACATACAGCCTGAATAAGTCTTTGCTATATTTAAATTGGTTGTAAGTAATACTTGCTGGTGTTATCTCCTTGTCTGATTCCAGTGCCTCCAGGGATTGTGGGTGAAAATAAGCTGGAAGATGTGAAAGTGAAAGAGAAGCACAGTGTTACCCTAACATGTGAAGTGACAGGTAGAAGTATACAGTATTATTTACCTTCACTGATCCCACGGTGTTGATCTTCACTCGTTCTGAACAGGGTGTTTTAAATGGAATTTTCATTTCGGTGGAATTTTTAAATTTCAGATTCAACCTTAGTGTATGTGGCAGGACTAGGTTCTCCTTGTTAAAAAGGTTGTATAAAATGTAACCAAGAGGTTAGGTGCTGTGGTATTTCTTCTCTAAAGCCCTGTAGAACTTAGGAGGTGTATATTACTTCAGGATGTTCAAAGGCTATAGAATATGTATTCCAAAACATCTCCCTAAAGGATATATTTTAAGATGACATCCAAAACTGTATTTTTCTGTTATTTGGTAATCTTAGAATATCCTAGAGGCTATGCAACAGCTAATACTTGCAATTTTCTTAACTCCATTAAGGGAATCCTGTACCACAGATCACCTGGATAAAGGATGGGCGACCTCTAACTGAGGATGAAGATCACAAGTTTCTGTCCAGTGCGCGTTTCCTGCAAATCACCAATGCTCAAGTCACTGACACAGGGAGATACACATGTGTTGCATCCAATACAGCTGGAGATAAGAGCAAAAGTTACAGTCTTAATGTACTTGGTAAGACAGCTGGGCTGGCTCTTGCAGAAAAAAATATTAATCTTAGGAAAAAACAGATAATCACATCGGAATTTTGTAGTCTTTTAATTATAGCAATGTTTAAGTTGCCTGACTACAATTAAAGTTTAATGGCTAAGTAATTGATAAATAACAGCAGTTCAACAGAAGCAGCAGTTCTGTGTTTTAAACAATATAGAGATAGAAAATGCAAAGCTATAACAGGACATTATCCGTATGGAATGAGCAAGACAGTATGTTGGCTTGCTGTGATTCAAGGAAAGAGTATGTGAAGAGCACTTTTCAGATTATGATCTTTGTGTAAAAGCTGAAACCATCTGCAGTTTGCTTTTTTCATGATAATTATTGCATAACCAAATACAAACAATGGCGAGTTTGTTTTCCACGTCCTCCTTTCCTAGGCTCATACCTCCTACCGGTCTGCTGCACACGGGGTCATCAGGCAGTGGGTCTGCCAGCTGCTGTGCAGAAGTGGCTGGCTTCCTGGTGACCTGTGCTTGACAAAGGCTAAGGGTGGATGGATTCCAGTGACACGGGCTGACCATTGACTGCAGGACAAAACATAAAACCAAATGAATGTTGTCTGGTTCTGGCTTTCAGTGTGCCTACTAGGAATACCTCCCAGCTATTTGAGGCTGAAACCAGATTCCGAGGCTGAACGGTGAACAGGAAAATGGCTTTTCGGAGGGGTCCTTTCTCTAGTTAATGATTTTGTTGCTCCTAGTGTCTCCAGTCATTGTGGGTGCAGACAGCCATGGAAATGCAGAAGAGGTCACTGTTATCCTCAACAGCCCAACATCGCTGGTTTGTGAGGCTTATTCGTATCCTCCAGCTACAATCACCTGGCTGAAAGATGGTAATCCTTTAGAATCAAACAGAAATATCCGCATTTTGCCAGGTAAATTTTTTTTGTTCTTGTTGAGAACTAATATAATACTTTTTTCTTCTATTGTTTAGTTACTGTTACAGATTTTTTTGATAAATCAAAGAATATATTTCTATGAAGTGAAATGTTTGTACTATTTTAGCACTGCCAATTCCATTATTTTTAAGTGCTTCACAATTAACTAATTACATGATTTTATTTGCGTTCAAGTATTTATCCTTTTGTTCCATAGAGCTAAATGATGGCAAACAAGTTGACTGGAGTTACTAATGAATATAAATAACTTGAAATTAAGTGTGGGAATGAACTAGATGGAGACAGAGAAAAACAACAAAGCTAGTGATAAAGAATGAGGTGGCATTTTTCTACGTATTTAGTAGTTTGCCATTTCTAATTAGTGTAACTATTACCTAACACATCTATGGAGGTGAAAAACAGGAAAAAGCTTCACTCGTAACACTGAAGTAATGTAGTACTTTAGCATTATTAACTGCAACTGTTCAGGGGAGGAGTGAGTCTTGGTACTGACAGCGAGGAAATGAATAACTACATGGGGGGACAATTTCTAGGAATGCAGTCTGAAAAGAGCTGCAGCCAGATTAAATAATGACTCGTCTCTGAGAATGCAGACAATATAAATCATAAATAAACAGGATACTATGGAAAGGAAATTGATGGATGTCAAAGTTGTAGGGGCCACCTGAAATCTTAAATCCGACTGGTTCATTCATGTTTAAACTTCACTTCTCTGGAGGGAGTTAGGGGCCTCTTTCATATGAAATACTGCACTGAAACAGAAATGCAGTTCAGAGGCTCACATCTACCCTTTTATGTTGAATATTCTGTTTTTGCTTAGTTTCAGTGGTAATGCCTACTTTTCCTTTTTCTGTGAATGAAGTGCAGAATCTTAAGTCACTTGTTTCTATCTAAATATCTTCAAGAAATTTCTAACGAAGAGCTATGTTAACAGTTTTTCCAAGAATCCGTAAGCAACAGGAGTTGTGATCCAAAGCACTACTGAAAATTATGCACTCATTTATTGCAGAGTATACATGGTGATAAGCACTCAGTGTCTCTTGCTCATCTAAGGGCAGAATTGAGACCAAAAGATGGAAAATATGCTGCAGAAATCATTTAAATAATCGGCAAGCAGAAGTGTGACTTAGATGCTATTAAGGAATGATATTTTTTGGCAGGCGGTCGGACCCTGCAGATTCTAAGTGCACAGGAGGACAATGCTGGGAGATACACCTGCATAGCCACGAACGAGGCTGGAGAAACTTTGAAACACTATGAAGTGAAAGTCTACAGTAAGGAGATGCTTCCAGTATTAATTTTTTTTTGCATTCTTCCATTTTTTTCGGTGTGTTACCTGTCTTGGTGCACAAAAGGATTTCTGTTAGTAGTTTTGTTTAGCAAACATCTGCATTAGCTCGTCATTGCTTGAAGAAAGGCACTGGAAAAGTTTGCTGTTGCATCCTTTACAAGTGCTGGTGTAGGGCCAAGAATCTTTGTACCACCCAGGGGAAGACATTTAAGAAATGATGAACTTCAGTTTCTTTTGAAATGTTTTTGGTTACGATTTTCAAATCAGGCAAATGCAGTGCAATAGATGTGAGCAGAGAATCTCATGAGTACTGAAACTGTTTTAGAAAAAAAAGGAGGGGAGGGGACCCCTAACATCTAGTGGAAAACTTTCTTGAGCAAGGTAAAACAGGAGGATACTATTTTTATATCCTGCCATAAAATACCATATGCACAAAAGCTTTCCCATTCAAGCCTTCCTGTCAGCACTTTGTCCTTTGGGCATCTGTGCCTAATATTCTATTTTAATGCTCAAGCTCTTCATTATGGACTCAGTCAAGCATGGTTTTTCATCTTTCTCTCTTTTTTAATTTGCTAACCTTCCAGTCTGAATTGGAGTTTGGTTTCCTTCCTCACAGTAACCATACTGTTATTTTAATTACACAAAGTTCTTAATAAGGCCCCATTGGACTAGGAATAATGAGAAGAGAATTCATAATTGAAGTATGACTATATAGCAACATAACACCCCCCGACCTGGCCCCCCGCCAATGCCATTGCAACTGTCAGCTATTACGGTACTGTAAGCATTAGGGAGAATTTAAGATTTCCCATCAAAAAAAAAAAGAATGGAAAATGCTTTTAAAGCATTTAAAATAATTTCAAAGATATTATGAGACCAGGGTGGGGGGTTGTTTAAGAATTTTGAAATGTTCTGTTTTCATTCTGATTCAGAAGGAAACAAGGTTTTGCAACATTGGGGTTTCAATGGAACGGAAATTTTGAGTTTTAACCAGCTACTCTGAGTGTGGACTTCAGTTCAAACATGTGTTTCTGAGAATATTGGTTTCCATTAAAATGCTTTTTAATGACTGCAGTACACTGAGCTTTGTAGAACTCAAGCCAAATGAATAATAAAGTGCTATAGCTAGGTAAGGCTATAGTAGGTTTACATGTCTGAAAATGTTGAGCACGGTTGAATTATATTAACTCAACTGTGGGAAAGAGGCAGATTATAGGGGGAATGCACTTGCTGTTCCCAAGGTTATTGTCTGGGTTTTCCCTTTGTCCAGTTAATTTTGAAATGCTGCATAAGACAGTAACTCAGGAAGGTCTCTCTCACTGCCTTTGTTTTTGTGCAGTTCCACCGTCCATTAACAAAGGGGATAGCTCGGGGATGGGTCTGTCCCCTAAAGAAGTGAAGATCAAAGTAAACCACAGCCTTACCCTGGAGTGTGAAGCGCACGCCATTCCTGCTGCTGCCATCAGCTGGTACAAGGACGGACAGGCCAGTCACTACCTCAATTCCTTCTAATGGGTGGATTTCCTACAGAAACAACTGCGTATTCATTATCACTATTAATGAACCTTCATGTAGTGCAGCAGGCTCACTTGCCCTGCTAAAGTCAGCCCGAAGTCATCTTCCCCCGGCTCCTGCTGGCAGAATCACCCCTCAGATCTCTTAGGGTGCTTGCTGTTGGCAAGATCTCTGCAAACTGACCCTTGTTTTTTTGTGGGTGCTTGGCAGCACAACTGAGACATCAGCCCTGGAGTTTCCAGGCCCTACCGCTGGCCTGTGCTTTAAAGAGGGAGGGCCCTGCCTAGAAGTAGCATCCCTTGGTATTGCCACATGTTGCTTTGCCGTTGTTTGGATTCCCCAACGGCCTTGCAGCAGAACGGCCCCATGCTTGGTTCCTCTAACTGCTGCCCTTGCACAAGTTGCAGAGAGCCTCCCACTTGGTTCTGGCAGAGCGCGCAAAGCCACAAAAGCATCTGGATCCTCTGCAAGGGGGAATGAGGCATGGTTCCTGCCACACGCAGCCTTCGCAGCAACGTCGGTCTGGAGGAGAGGCAGTTTTGAAGGGCGATGCCACCGAATTGTACTGATGTGCAGCCTACTGGGAGTTGCTATAAATAACAAAGAAACAGTGCAACTCTTCTGTAAGAAAGGAGAACATAAGAGCTCTTGCTTTAGCTGTTGTTGGCAGGGCACATACGTGGCAGACCGCTGCATCTCTGCAGCTGGACCAGCTCTTGCTGGATTTATGGAGCGCGCAGAAACAGCCTGGAGTCACAGGAGAGATTGTGTATGCACTCTCCACCTGTTTTGAGCACATGCTGTAATTCTAGGCCCTCCTGGGTGTACTGATTGTGTTGCCAGTGAGAATTGAGAGGGCCCCAAAGAAACACGGTGGCTGTAAGCAGCTTGCTGCCATTGTCAGAGCAATGAATCCATCCAGCAGCTTTCTCTTAGGGTGCCCCTGGGAAAATAGCTTTCATTCACATCCATGGACTGAATTGTCCCTTGCAGGCCATGAGCTGACTCCTTAATGTGTTCCATTTTTGTTATTGAGAGATATAGGTCACATTGCTGTAGTCTCTGCTGTCACATGTGATGTAACTTGTAGGGACAGTAACATCTAATCCCGTGTGTGACTGCTGCATCAGTTTTATGTTCACACCAGGTCCTTGCTGGGCAGCAGATCCTAGTGGTTGTGTGACTGTAGGATGAGTTAGATCAGGTTGTAAAACTCGTAGAAAACTCTTTTCCATGTGTAGGTTTTCCATCGGCTCATCAGCTTGGCCAGTGTCTTCAGGGGTTGAGTCACCCTGATTTAATCAGATGCCATAAGGGCCCTTGCCTGATGAGGATGGCATTGCTCCTTTCACCAGCAACTTGCAGACAGGGTTAGGGATGTAAAACCACATCCCCTTGGGGGACCAGCTACCAAGATCAGAAAGGTGAAAATACATGGATTCTGACAAAGATGAAAAGAAAACTGTCTCCAGTGTTAAGGGCTTGGGGCTTGATCAGAGTTACTCCAGGAGGAAGAGCTTCTGGGCTGAGGGAAAGGAGGAGCAGCTGAGAGGAGAGCTGGGCTTGCTGCTGTCAGGCAGTGTTCCTTCCCCTGCACCACGTGTGGCCAGGGATGCCATCCCAGGAGCACCTGGCTCAGGACTGCGTCCCAAGTGGTGGTGTCCTAAGCAACTGCTTCCTTTGCACAGATTGCAAGTGGGCCTTGCTGGCAGCATGAACAAGAACTGAAGGACATTCTGTTGTTAGTGTTATCAAAAAGAGGAAATACCAAAAATAAATGATGTTCTTACTCCCAGTATACTGCCTTAGGAAGGATTTTGAAACAATCTGAATTTGACCAAGAGAGATGATGTTATACTGCTACCACAAATACGGCTATTTCTAATTTATGATTTCCATATTATTAATTTGCATGTTAAAATTACATTACAGCCTCTTAAACCAGATGATCACGTCATTATCCAAGCCAGTGGCCGTACTTTGCAGATTAAAGAGGCTCAAGTGTCAGACACTGGTCGTTACACTTGTCTGGCATCCAACATTGCTGGAGAGGATGAAGTAGAATTTGATGTAAATATACAAGGTAAACAGAGTTCAGATAATAAAATTCCTATTTTTTGGTAGTCTGAGCCTCCTTATTTTAATGTTCTGGGATGTTGGAATTCTTTCTAATTTTTGTGTCCTTTAGCCCTGCTTGGTCTAATCCAATACTCCTGCGTTCTGTGTGACTTCTATTGCATGTATATTTTGTTCATCTTTAAGAAATACAGTATTTGATTCTTCTTTCTTTCATTTGTTGTGACATACGCAGTGCTTCTGAAGTCAGTGGATTGACATCATAGATCTGATCTTCCTCTAACTTACATGAAAAAGTTTTAATTTAGCTTAAACTAAGAGGTCATATTTTATTACCTGTACCGAGTAGTACTTAGAGGCTCCAGGCATAAGTATCCTGTTGGCCTACATGCTGTGTAAATACAAGAAGACATTCATTAGTCATTTCTGAAAATTTAGACAAAATTAGAATTTAATTGAAGCCAGATAGTTTACTATTTAAATAATTATTGTTAATTAATACCCTCTGTGTCTTGTTATCAGGTCCTCTTACATTGTTATTTATGAGCCTCCAGAAAATATTCAGTAGATTGGTCAATTGTTTATTCTGATGAAAAGAACTAGAATTTTCCTGCCAAGTCTAAATGGGGGGAGGCTAATTTAATAAACTTAATTTTTCTTACTGCTATTTAACAATTTCAGTATCTTTTGTATCTCTTGACTTCATAACTAGTTGTTTCTACTGTAAAATTCTCTGTTTTTTCCCTCCTCAATCATAGTTCCTCCTAGTTTCCAAAAGCGTTATAGAGGATGGGAAGCTGGTAACTTGGTAGATATAGGAAGAGGTGGAGAAAATAAAGATGCGATTGTCAACAATCCCCTTTCGCTGTACTGTGAGACCAATGCTGTTCCTCCTCCAGTTCTTACGTGGTATAAAGATGGCTATCCTCTGAGCTCTAGTGATAAAGTATTAATATTACCAGGTGAGTATTAAAATATGTCATACTAGGACCTTAAGAAATGGTGTTAGTACTATCATTTGCATGGTAGTACCAAACTTTTCCCCTTCAAAACATTGCATTAATGTTCTTTTCAGGCTTTGTTGACTGGAGAAGTTTCTTTCCAGTGCTCAGACTTAAGCAAGCTGTTACCTTTCTTCATTTAAAATGCAGTCTCTAAAATGGTTCAGATGTGGGCATTGTATTGAAGAATGAAACACAACAATGATATCTTCTCTCTGATGTGTTCCTGGTTTATTTCCTTAATACGTTTTGCTTTGACAAAATTACAATTAAAGTAGAAAAGCCTCTCAACCGGGGACAGAGGCATGGAAATATTACAGTCCAAAATGGCCATGAGCTTCTACTTATGGGCAAGAGAGAGAGGTGCTTATAATGCTGAGGGTACAAAAAGGGAGGCCTGTCTGTACAGAGGATGGTTTTGGATGAAATCTATAAAGAAGTACAGTGGTGGGGATAACGTCTGGCTGCTTATTACTGAAGAACATTATTCCTTCCTGTTGAATTAATTACTCTTTTCTAACATTTCAGTATGAACATACCTGAATTCCAAGTATCCGGCAGTAGAGAAAGTAGCTAGGAAATCAAAGTCTTTAGTTACTTATAATTCAGAACAAATGCTGACCATTCATAAATTTGCTTGCTGAGGTCTCTAGTGAAATGTGGTGTAGAAATGATGGAAACGGCTTGATTTTACATTTAAATCTTGAAAATATTTTTCCTCCAGGAGGCCGAGTGTTACAGATTCCACGGGTACAAGCTGAAGATGCAGGGAGATACACATGTGTGGCAGTAAACGAAGCTGGGGAGGATTCCATTCATTACGACGTCCGCGTGCTCTGTGAGCTTTCCTGCTTCCCTTTTTTTAATATGTTTATGTAAGGTACTAGAGTTTTGTAGAAATATACAGAATTACATGAAAACAGTGGTAATGTTAGTTCTGTATGTTTTGAGGTTATTGTTATAGGAACTCAATTGTGTTAGCCCTATCACACTTCGCTGTAAAGAAAAGGGTATGTAGAAATCCTGGTTTTATCTTAGTATCTCTTGTTCCCTATCCAGTTTCCAGTTCAAAAATCTGACTTGTACTAGACTTTTATCTCCCCTGATTTTCATGAAAATTCTCTAAAATATCTGCAAGACTCCCAAAGTGATAAGGGAATTGATGATTCAGATCAACCATTGAATGCCTGCAGAGCCCATTTTGTATGATCTATTTACAAATATTGCACAGAAAGCTTTTATATGTTGCTTGTATTGTCCTTTGATGTAATCAAGGTTTTTGCCTTGGGAAATGCTTATTTCTCTACCTTTATTTCTATATCTACCACTGAAAGCACTGAGTTATTGTTAGGAAGAGGGGCCTGCCTTAGGAATCCTCCTTTTTTCTGGCAGCAAAGAACTTGACAGACTGGCTGGAAAATGAGTTTCCCCTCTTCTTTATGGCTGCTGTGAGTAAGCGTAGTTCTCCCGCAGTCCCTCGAATTATACTGATTCGTTTCAGCTGAACTACTTTTGGGATTTTATTATCTTTTACTGTATTCACTGAAGATTTCCCTATTTCCATCTGCAAATCCATGCTCTGACATCTTAAAAAAAAAAGTACCTCTGGGATATACTAAGTCACGGTATTCTTACAATGTTTTGCTCTTTTGTAGTACCACCATCCATCAGTGGAGCTGATGGGGATCTGCCTGAAGAAGTGACTGTACTTGTGAACAAGGTTGCAGTGATGGACTGCGTCGCAAGTGGCAGCCCTTCTCCAAGTATTACTTGGCAGAAGGATGGCCACCTCCTGGCAGAAGATGACAAACACATGTTTTTATCCAATGGAAGAAGGTTACAGGTAGCTCTAACTGAATTACTGATTTTTAGCATCACAAACAAAAATCACCCATAAAGACAAATCTGTTAAGTATGTGTTCATGTGTGTTTTTTCCACAGGGTGCTGCAAACCTAAGGCATTTCTTTCCCTTGTCCCTGTCCCTCAGCTGCTTTTTCCCATTCTTGTGTAGTTCCCTCAGTTGTGCTGACCCAACTGCTTGTGGGCTCATGCTATGAACTACATCAGTGAAATCATTGGGTTTAAAATTATGTTGATTTTTGCGGAGAACAACCCAGTGCTGTCATTTGTATCCAACATAGACCCTAATGGTGTTTAATTATTGCAAAATTTACTTTTCTTTTTTTAAAGTGTATTCTGAAGAACCCCTCCCTTCCTATCAATAGATGAAATTGGATGAAACTATTAAAACAGTTAGAGAGCTGAGCTTAATTCTCTCTGTTTTCATAGCATGATCTAGGAATATAATACAAAATGCAATAAAATATAAAAGCCATATATAACATTAAGATTTTTATTTAAAATATTTTGTGAATTGTAGTTTTGTTATTAATTTTGAATGAACTTAATGTGAAAGATACTACACTGACTTTTCTGGAGGTTTGAGATGCACAGATTTGCAGAAGAGATTCTGAATGGAGTAGCATCAGTGGAAGTAATATCAGTTTTCAGACAGACTTCTTCATAACACTGCAAAGGCATTAGCCAAAAAATACAAATCAAACCAAAAAAACCTGTAGACTTGTAAGCCCCAAAGCCCTAGGGAGTCCTTGGCGAGACCCCAAAACTTGATGCTTTGACAATAAGTTGTCTTATATATTATCTCAACAACAATCTTGTTTCTTTTTCTTAGATTTTGAATTCCCAAATAACAGATACTGGCAGGTATGTCTGCGTTGTGGAAAATATAGCTGGAAGTGCCAAGAAGTATTTTAACCTAAATGTTCATGGTAAGTATAATAATCCATAATTTGCTGATTTTTTTTTTTTTCAAATGTTAGTTCACTTTGAATGTGTTCATTTTAGTAGACTGTTTAGGCACATACTTAGCTTCATGTGTGTAAGTCATCTTATTGGGTCTAATGGAAATTCTCATGTACTAGAAATCAAATACAAGTTTGTAGTACTTTGGCAGTGCATGGATTTTGATACCCCATCTTCAACTCTTTGTATGTATTCCACATAGGTGGAAATTATTATTGTATGAGTACATTATATAGGTGTTGCTAAGCCCTGTAATCACGAGTTAAAAACAGGTTGAATAACAGCCTGTTTTGATTTGTTCATGAAAAGCATTTTCCAAGAAAGTTATGACTAGAAGCATTAACCAAAGAGGTACAGCATTGTAAAAGCTTGCATTTCCTTCTCTTTCCCCTTTTAAGATTCCTTTATGTTCTTTTTTGTTGCTGTTGAGTTAGAGTAGGGTTAAAATAAATTTGGGCCTTCGGTATCACAGATCAAAACAAATGTAATCAAGAAATTAAAACATTTTCCATTATTGTAAAAACTTCTCTCTACCACCTTCCCTAACCTTTTCTGCTAACTTCAGAAAATCATGTTGGCTCTAATTAGCATTTCAGAGTAAACCCTAACTTCCCTTTTTATTTCTCTTCATCCCACCACTTTAAACTTTCCATTCTGAACTGAAGATCAAATAAGCGTTACTCCCACAAAATCAGCAGCACAGTTACATTTTAAAACCTACCAAGGAATACTGGCAGCTACATTTTTATCTGCTTTCACAGTGCACTTTGGAGACGTAGAATCATAAAATGGTTTGAGTTGGAATGGACTTTAAAGATCATCTAGTCCAACCCCCCAGAGTCTTCTACATACGATAAGGATCATTTCTCACATCCTTGTTAGCTAGCTGATCTTCTGGTTACATACTAGATAGAAGACAAGTGCTGTCTTCTCTGTCTTACTTGAATGTGGTCCCATAATCCATGACATCTGGTGATTTAGGTTATTTTACATACAGAAGAAATAAATCTTGCAGCAAATTTACATACTAAAGGAAATGAATTATATTACTTTCTACTCAGTGATACAATTAGCCAAAAATTAGTGTTTTCATGGAAAGAATTTGCCCTTCAGTCATTCTGAGAGGTTCTTTCCTTTCAGTGGAGTCTACCCAGATTTCCTGATGTTTGAGCTTTGTTTTTAAATTAAAATATTTTGCTTTTCTTGACATTTGTGTTCTAATTTAAACTTGTTGTCTTTAAAATATTTGTTTATAATGACCATATCCTAATAGTGTTACTTTAAAATAAATATTTGCATGAAAATTCTTTGCATTCTCAGCAATATTACTAATTTGGGGCTATTAATCTTAGAACGCAATTTCATTTGAAAAATCAGACTAATGCTGTTAGGAAAGGACCACCCAGGGTAAAGCACTGATGAAAGTGTATTATTATTAAGCAGCATGATCTTTGTTTTGCAAGCATCAGAAAAAGGTTATTTTCTAGCATTTGTATATGTTTCTAATATTACTGATTTCGGAAAATTAAATAAAATATTAAAGGTCTTCTTTAATAAGTTGAAAAACTCATTTTTTTGCCTCAAAGATGGGTAATAAAACTAAAATAAAACCTTAAAAACACTGAAAATAAGCATCCACTTTCAAAAATCTCTATCTCTAACATACAATAAACAGATAATTTCTTACACTGAATGCTAAAATTGAGCCCATTACTGCATCTTTGTGCACATAAAAATACATTTGCGTATGCATGTTACCTGCAGTGCATTTGTGAGTGCTTTGCACACGCAGTAGAAGCCTGCAGAATTTGAAATATACCACTTACATAGTTTAAGCAAAATTCATTAAAAGATAGCTTAGATTTGGCCCTGTATATTTAATTGTCCACTGTCTTGCGCTGCCAATAATCACATCTGTGGGAAAGTAACTGAAAAAGTAAATAAATATAAATATCTATAAAATGTCATCAGATCAGAATTCTCCATTTATTCTAGTGAACCGTTTTATACTCATTATCAGGGAAATAACCCTCAGTTATTCCAAGTTGAAAAATATGGACTGAATTCTCCTGTTTCCATTGACTCCTCTTGTTTCTGCAGTGCCACAGAGGAGCAATAAACTAGGCTTAATGACTGCTTTGTGTCATTCAAGTGACAGAAAGCAGCTGGAGTATTTCTGGTGGATATGATCCAAAATACTTTAACATTTCTGTCTTTGAAGAAGAGGATTCCATGTGTTCTTTGGAATGATTTTTCCACCCAATAGAGCCAAGAACATGCTTTTGCTTTCCTCCTAAGTGTTTTATATATCCACACTGCAGAAACATGGAAACTAAAACTTGGGTTTTATTAAAAGGAAGAGATTTACAGTTATTTCTTTTTAAATAGTTCTTGTAGAAAGGTCAAATGTCTAAATAGTCTTGTCTTTAAAAGCACTGGGACTTGGAAGCTTAAAAATGCACCCCTTTGAGCAATGCATGTGTGCCAGAATTTTAAACTGCTTAGCTCACTATTACACAACAGGTTTGTCTGGTTAACAGAAGTACTCCGAACTGTATCAGAAGGCATCATTTTTGGTTCTCTATAATGGGAAAATAGACTATTTCAGAAAGAACGGGAACAATACAGTATCAGAAAGAAATGATACTTAGCCCTCTTGTATACCCTGATAGGGTAAAGTTTAATCTGTCCTGCCCTATGCAGCAAATGTCCTGTGAGTGCAGTCTTTTAAAATCGATAATACTTCCATCAGGAATTGTAGGATCTCTTAGAGGTCACTGAGCCTTCCCAAATTCCAAGCCGAGAAGGATTGCAGATGAAATTGTTTCCAGATACATTCAAAAAGCAAAGGATCCATTCACAAGGTGTGAAAGATTTTTGCAACTTGGCCCTTTGGCAAAGCTCAGCAATTCAGCTTTATTTTAGTAAATCAGGATCTTGCAGAATATCATTTGCTGATGCTGTGATAGATACTATTAATGTATTTCTCTCTGCAGTTCCTCCAAATGTTGTTGGTACTAATCCTGAGAATTTGACCGTGGTGGTGAATAATTTCGTCTCTCTGACTTGTGAGGTCACTGGCTTTCCACCTCCTGATCTCAGCTGGCTCAAGAATGGAAAACCTATCAGTTTGAATACTAACACTTTTATTGTGCCTGGTGAGGAATCTCAGTTATTTCTGCAGTCTTTGGACTCAACTTCTGTCTGTTTTGTATTGATAAGGGTGACAGCCATTTGTAGAGCCAGTGTATTCTTAGTATTGCTCCAGTGAGGAGACAAGACACTTGGCCTACTTTGTTTTTAAAGCATTTAATAATGTCTTGGCTCTTGGATGGGTTCACTTCTAACAAAAATTAGCTCAGACTGAAAGCACTGAAATAGACTGTGTAAAAAAGACTAGCGGGCAAGTCACGTAACAGAGATCCTCTGACAGAGGTATTGATTGAAGTTGAGTCACTTTGATTCCCCTTTCAAAGAAATGATCAGAAATAGCGATGGAGGCTAGGATAAATTCTGCTGGCTTAGACGACAAAAATTAACAACCCTCCCATTGACTTCTGTGGGAAATGGGGTTAACCCTTAGTGATTGCTGAACTCTCAGGAAAAAATCCTTCTGTCTGCTATCTGCTTACCCATTCAAAGCTCCTCACTCAGAGATCCATGAGTGTCTCTGTCATTTCTGCTCCCGCTGTTTATCTTCAGTCCAGGATGTCTAGTGCAGATCACTTGCTTTGCTCAGTCCTGTCCTGCGGCTATTATGTGGCTGGGGACTGAGTTACAGCATAGACTAGTGCAGACGTGGAACTTGCTTAATGGCAGTAGAGGCATCTGTGCAGATTAGTAACGTAGGCACAGACAGTAGCTTCACGAATGGAGACAGTTGAGACTAGGGGATAAAGGACAGGATAGTGACAGAGCTAGGGGAAAAGAGTGTGGTTAAGTTAGCAGAGAGGGTTTAGCAACCAGGAAATAAACAGGTCTAAAAAGAGTATTAGTGGTCCAAACTTACAATTAACCACACTAGTGAAACCTATGCTAAAATTTCCTCCTTTAATTTTCTTATGGATTAATGAACCTTAAAAAACAATGGCAATGCAGTGCATTTTTGAATCTGAGGTTAATTTGCTGCCTATGCTCAGTCTGTTGGACATGCAATTCTAATTTGAAATTGATACCATAACCACAGAACAAATCTCAAGACTTCTCTTTTTACTTCAGGTGCTCGGACTCTGCAGATTCCTCGAGCCAAACTATCAGATGATGGTGAATATACTTGTATTGCCAGAAACCAAGCTGGGGAAGGTCAGAAGAGGAGCTTCCTAACTGTCCTTGGTTTGTTTTTTGTTTTTGTTTTTTACTATTTTCCTAAGATAGTATCTATTGCTTAGAAAATGCAGTATTTTGGGTTTTTTTTAGGTTGTTTTTTTGCCCTCTCACAAAACAAAGGCGGAAATAACTCTGAGCTTCTTCTACAGTCCCCCCAAGCATCAAAGACCATAGTGGAACCTCACTGACAGTGCTCAACGTGAGAGTGGGCACCCCGGTGATGTTAGAGTGTGAATCCAATGCTATCCCACCACCAGTCATCACCTGGTACAAGAACAGGCGTATAATTTCAGAGTCTGCAAATGTGGAGATCTTAGCAGATGGGCAAACATTACGAATCAAGGGCGCGGAGGTAGGTCAGGCTTGTGAGATGCTGCATCTGCAACTACTCCACTACTGTTAAGCAATTATTTTACTCTTTATGGGTGTGTTCTACTAGTTGTATGTAGGAGATACATTTGCTGGAGGTCTTTCGTTCTGTGAAAAGGATTTTGAGTTGGCAAAGGCTGTTATTATCTCTGTATTCTAGCATTAATATAAGATCTACATAATAAGCTGTTTTTTTATTATTATTTTTTATTTATTTTTATTTTAGGTTTCTGACACTGGCCAATATGTTTGCAAAGCCATAAATATTGCGGGACAAGATGATAAAAATTTCCATCTTAATGTTTATGGTGAGCATACTCCACACTATCTGCAGTAGTTATTATAATGTGATAGACAAGGTAGAGCAGACAATTCAAACTCAGTTTGCAAAAACATTTGGTAAGCAAACTATTCATACTTCCATTCAATTTGTAGTGCCACCGCATATAGAAGGCCCCGAACAAGAGAGGATCAATGAAACAATCGGTAATCCTGTTACCTTTGTGTGTGATGCTACTGGAATTCCTCCACCAACACTAGTCTGGTTTAAGAATGGAAAACCACTAGGTAACATTCTCTCAGGGTCTTTTCTTCTCTTTTTCTCCCTTTGGGGTACTGCTGTGCTATTTGTAGTCTGTTTTTTGTTTCTTCTTCATCTGTCTCTAGGCAGACTCTTATGTTAACTGATTGGAATCTTTTTATTTTGTTTTGAACTTTTGATGAAAAATTTTCTCAAGATGTGTTTACTCTCTGTGGCCTGCTTCAGAATGACTACTTGTTTACATATTTTCAGAAAACTCCGATTCTCTTGAAGTTCATATTTTATCTGGTGGAAGCAAGCTTCAGATTGCTCGTTCTCAGCTTCTAGACAGTGGGACCTACACATGTATTGCCTCAAATATAGAGGGAAAAGCTCAGAAAAGTTATGTGCTTTCCATTCAAGGTAAGTCATATGAGTGCAATTAGCAGAATTGGTTAGTAGTTTTTGAGTGTGACACTGTATCTGTACTAGACATGCTGAGGTAACATAAACCTATGGAGAAGTGGAGAATTTGGACCAATGTTTCTATCATTTGCAACCAGTGGGAAAAATGGTTAGAAGATTATATTGTTAGTCAGAAATTTGCATGAAGAAGAATATTCTTTACCTCTCATAGTAGGAGAGCTTGAGAACTGTCAGGAACTGACACAGCGTGTGTGTTTGCTGCTGATCACATCCTTCCTCCTGCTGAACACTGAAGCTACGCTGGTTGATTGAGTGTGGGACACCGCACATACGTGGTTTCAGAAGCAGTAATACCTGTTGCTTTTTTTCCCTGTAGCAAATAGAAGGAGATAGGAAAGAAGTACTGGCAGAATTTTCTTACTAAAAAATTTATTTCCTCAGTCAAATGAGAAACCCTTATTTGTTATGGTATTGTGTATTTCTTGCCTCCCCGCACGTCACCCTTACACTGCAACCATCTTTGCTTCCCTCTGTTCCTAACGACTCATCCCTATTAATTTCACTAGCCTGCCACGTTCAGTAAGACACTTCTTGTACAGTATCTGCAGCTTTCTGCCATGGTCCCTTCCCATGCCAGCAGTTGCTGGTTGAGGAAGAGGCAGCAGGAGCTGTGAGCTGAGTGTGCCAGCAGGTACATATGTGACAGCTAGCCATCAGCTGGCCAAACAGAACTAGCTGTTGTTCTGTGGGGGTGCTGGTTTTTGTGCATTTCTGTCTGCATGCCAGTTTACCCCAAGTTTAGGAATTGACTGTCAAGCTGCTTGTTTGATCAAATTTGACTTAAATTGCTTGAAATGCTCAAAACTTACTAGTGGGACTGGTCTTGACTTGATGGATAGCATGGCTGTTGTTCTTTAGGAGAACAAACTGAAAATGGCTGCTGGTTAGGATGGAGTAAGTGTGTGCCTGTTAATAGGAATGTGATGGTCCTGATGCAGTAGAGCATTTGACCGTATACTAAGCGTATGCTCAAGAGTTAAGTAGGCATTTTATTGTTACAGTGCATTGTGATCTTTAGTGAATTGGGATTTTGTCATAATGTTATTGTACACGTTAGCCATCATTGTTTGAGCAGGTAGCTAGATATTAAATATAATGGCAAGTATTACCTAATTTTTGTAGTATTGTAAATGAGTGGCTTTCAGAAATGATTAAAGTGGCTTTGAATTTATCTTCACAGAACCCCCTCTAGAAACAAAGTAATCATATACTTTCTAAGATAGTTTTGTGTTGGAGGTACTACAGTAAATGCTAGTACTCCAAAGCTACTGTAGTGTAACTTTTTGTAGCTTAGATTATGTCTCTTGCTGATGAGTCTTCTCTTCTTTCCATCCTACATTTCTAGTTCCTCCTAATATTGTTGGCTCTGAAATGCCTAGTGAGGTCGGTGTCCTCCTGGGAGAAAGCATCCAGCTTGTCTGCAATGCTAATGGGGTGCCCGTGCCCATTATACAGTGGCTTAAAGATGGAAAACCAGTTGCCAGTGATGATTTACAAAGAATAAGGCAAGTAAAAAATTAGCAGGCACTGAATTCTCTTCCTGTATAAATTAAAATATGAGGAGTGTAAAGAGGGCCGGAAAGAGGGACCATCAAAGAGGGCCTGAAAGAGTTTGTAAAGAGGGCCTGCGTCTTGGGTTAGGCAGGTTAAGAACGTCATCTCCCTCTTTAGCTTTTATCATTCTAGTATACTTTGATCTTTTTAAATTTTTTTTTTATACTGAGATAAGTATATGATATCTGTTTCTTTCTCAGTTAATAAGTTCCCTGAAAGTTCATCAGATTAATTGAATTTTGTAAAGGTCTGTAAATTCCATTAAGTTCCTTTGGAGGGGAAAGATCTTGATGCTTTTCATTATGGGTTCTTGAAAGGCCTGTTTGGAATTAAATCTTACTACAAGGTTAAACAGGACATCTCTAAGAAAAACTTCCTAGCCTATCTCTAATAACAATAATTTACAGAAAACAGTGGTTTTCTAGTGAAATTCCAAAGAGGATAGAGGGAGTTGATTTAAATGTACAAAACTGACTGTTTATTTGCCAGGTCATAGTAATACATAAACAAACTCACTGTGTTTTATGACCTTCCTTGTAGAGTAACTCCAGATGGCAGCATATTAAACATTTTCAGAGCTCTCACTTCTGATACAGGAAAATACACTTGTGTGGCTACTAATCCTGCAGGAGAGGAAGACCAAATTTTCAACTTGAGTGTATATGGTGAGTTTTCACAGATGTGAAACTAAAATCTGGCCCATAATCCTATCTTCGTAAGTACGCTCAAGAGAGGGCCAAGAAATGAACGCCTGTCTTCAGGGTAATACTACCTGCATATGTTTCCAATTTCATGTACTGTAGGTATCACAGTATATTACACAGCATGTTCTGTCAATGACAAAACGATTGAAACTGCTGTTAAAGGTGTTTTGGAATAAACAGAAATTAGTTCCTTAGGTGTATTTTATAATAGAGGAATTCTGCTTGCAGTGATTTTTTTCTTGTAGAGATTCTCTGGGGGCTGATTTACTATGATATTGCTTTTTTGTTCTATTAATTAATCTCCATTAATTCTTGTCAAAGTACATCAGTAAAACCAAAGTAATGTGGGAGGAAACTATTTTTAAAGGTTCCCCCTTCCCTGAGAAATAGCTTATTTAGAGTTTAAGAGAAATATGATATAGTTTTGGATAAAATTCTGCTTCTCTTACACAAAATGGTATACAGAAGACAGCATAATTCTTCTTTACCATTGTAGTGTGTGGAAATTTTATTTTGTGAAAAACGTGATCCTGAAGTGCTGTGACTAGTGTGAAAGAGTTCTGCATAGGAAGCGTTTCACAGAGGTGTAAGTGTCTGACCCAGTTACACTGGGACAGTTACTTTAGACTTGGAATCAGTTGGAATATGAGTATGAGAAGAGTAGCAAGAGATAATCTTCAATATAATAAATAATAATACTGAAAAAACCACCACATTAGATCTTTTGGGGACAGAACGGCACTATAGTGTGGAGACTGTTTTGAACAACACAGCGGAGACTGTTTTGATCAATTTGTATTGGCTGAGGACCAAGCAATAACCAACTTAAGTTGTCTTACTATGCAACTGTCATGGTGTGTGATGGGATCCTAAGTCAGCCAGAGCTCAGAGCTGCACGTGCCTGGGCCTTCTTTATACAGCGAGTCCCTTCTTGCCCCCAAGACCAAAAGGCTTTCAAACTACAAAACCAAACAAAAAGACAGCCAAAACCAATATTCTGTTAGAACCATCATCCAGAATACTTAACCAGTCATTGTGAAGTTTTCTGTATTTAAAAATTGTCAGCCTATACATCTAAAAGTTAATAAGCTAACTTTCCTCCTGCATGATTCTAGCTTTCACTTTATTTAATGTTCACTGAAGTGAACATCTTTGGCAGGAAACTGCAAAGTCCCATCTGGCCCTTAAGAGGTTCAACCCATCCCCCCTAATGCTTGACCACTTACTCCCCCCTGCAATGTCATTCTTTCCCCATGAGCTTCAGGCTCTGAGCCCAAAGCTCTCGTTTGCCACAACCTGCACAAACAAATGAGAAGGAGTGTTACTATCATTCTACTGTACATCTGGTTTTAAATATGTAAATGAATATTTATTAGTGCTCAATATTACTGTTTAAAATATTGGGGAGTCTCTTCTTTCTTAAATGCCTGTGGGACATTAGGTGCAGGATTTCCTTGGCTTCCAAGCATGGCAAGATTACATATGTGGAATAATTTTAAGAACCAGTCTTAATATCTTCCTTTTCAACGTTCACAAAATGTAGTTCCTCCAACAATAACCAATAATAAAGATGAACCAGAGGACCTCACTGCCCTTTTGGACACCTCCATAAATATTGAATGTACTGCTACTGGAACTCCATCTCCACAGATAAACTGGCTAAAGAATGGCCTTCCTCTGTCTGTCTCCTCCCAAATCCGGTTGCTGTCAGCTGGGCAAATTCTCAGGTTGGTTTTCATTTATTTTAACTAAGCTACCTGGGTTTTCTGTTGTCTTTTGCTATGTCAGCACAATTCTGCTAGCATTGTTGGAAGCAAGAGTAAAATTTGATCCAAACCATGCCATAATAAAGGTGTGATACTGTATTCCATTTACAGCTTAATTAAAATGATTTTCTCCTTAGACTTGCCCGAGTGCAGGTATCTGATGCTGGCGTGTACACTTGTGTAGCATCTAGCAGAGCTGGAGTGGACAACAAGCATTACAACCTTCAAATTTTTGGTAAGTTTCTCTGAAATGCTGTATGTAAAGAATCTATTGTTCAGTTAATTTCTTAAACCTAATCTTCAGTTTTCTTTCTCATCAACACAAAGTTGCAGGCATCCACAAGTGTTTCATACTTAGATAATCCTTAGAAACACATTCGCTTTTTTATGTGTATTTTTTTAATTGAAAGTGCTTCAACCCTAGAAGAGTCCTTACTTGAATTGGCACCCATAATGTGTCACAGTTTTTTTCAGAATGAGTAATAATGTATAATTTTAAAGTGAATTTTAACTCAGTTGCTTAACATAAATGTAAGGAGTGTGAGGAGATGCAAAAGGGTAGCTACATTCCAGTTGTTTTATATGCAGAATTAACTACTGTGTGTACTCTGTGTGAATCAGATCTTTGTTTCTCTGCACAGTACCACCAAGCTTGGATAATGCCGGAGGAACAGAAGATATGACTGTAGTAAAAGGCAGTTCAGCTTCAATGAAATGTTTTACTGATGGCACTCCTGCCCCTACTATGTCCTGGTTTAAAAATGGACATGCTTTAAGCCTTGGAGCTCACCTGACTTCAAGTAACCAAGGAATGGTCCTTCATTTTGTGAAAGCAGAGATTGGTGACACAGGCAAATACACTTGTGTAGCATCCAATGAAGCTGGAGATATCAGCAAGCATTTTTCCCTAAAAGTGCTGGGTAAGGATTAACCTGTCAGTTGAACAAAATGCAAGCAGTAAATGAGTATCTACTCAGGGCAACAATTTAAAAATGTCTAGAGATAACGGAGTATTTTCAAGAAAAGTTTTCTGTGTTGAATAAGACAAATAGGGATATGGAAGATACCTAAGATGTGTGTGTAATACAGTATGTATTTTTACCCAAGATTTCAGGAGTACTGAAATATGCTAACTAACAGTAAAGTTTTGATTTACAAAGTTGATTTAAAGTTTTGATTACTTTGATTTACAAAGTAACTTGTTTTAAACAAACAACTTTGAAGAAGTTCAGCTTGGTGGGTTGATACCACAGCTGAAGGCATAGCTGAAGGTACAACATCTAAAGGGCTAATAAAAATCTTCACTGATACTATGTAATATATTTTTTTTTTGCTTGAGATTATGAAAACATTTTCTAACTACTAATTTAATTTCACAAAATATGCAAATTACTAGGCAGAGGCAGATGGAAATCACGTGACATACCCAGTTGTACAGACAGACATAATACTAATGCAAACTAATTCTACAAACTCTAACCACAAGTCCATAAATTAGTTTTTATAGGCTGAGTCAATAAACAACTTGAATGTTTTTCCTTCCATAGAGCCACCTCACATCAATGGTTCTGATCAACCAGAAGAGCTCTCTGTGATTGTCAACAACCCCCTTGAACTTCTTTGCATCTCTACTGGCATTCCAGTCCCCAAAATCTCATGGATGAAGGATGGGCGCCCACTTCTGCAGAATGACAATGTTCATGTCCTAAGAGAAGTGCTTCGAATAACCAGTGCTCAGGTAAAGCATTTGTTTCAAAATAGTCTCAAATTGCAAACCCTAGAGGAGTGTACAGGATTGCCTGCTATTAGGACCATCCTAAGAGAGGTCCTAAAAAACCTCCATAAAATCATCCACCTGCATGTGCAGTTGGAGAATATATTTCTCAAGCCTTGCCTTGGAATTTTCCATACAGAAGAAGCAGTAGTATTATTGGTTAAGAGTGACCAAGCACCTCTGCCACTTCTGAGCATTATTCAAGTTCATTTCAGAGTTCTGAAACTTCTTTATTTATTGCTGCTTCTTCATACAAAGCAGAACAATCAAGGCTAGGGACTTGTGCCCTTTTCTGGGTTTATTTCTATTTTTAGTTTGTATCTGTAATCTAATCTTGCTGATTTCCTGCATATTTGATTCTTGTTACTGTCACTTGCTTTTTTTCTTTCGTATTTTGTAGTTCTTCCTCAATCTTTCTTCTCTTTCCATTAGCTCAGATTTTCCTAATATCCATTTGCTTCTCACATGTATAAGCCATAGATTGCAGAGAAAAAACTGCCTTTGCAGTCACCTCTGTGAAAGTTAAAAATAAATAAAGACAGTACAAAGGCTTTCAGATTAATTCAGACAATAAAAGAGTCCATGGAAAAGTAACTTGTACAGAACTAGACCAATAAAGTAAAGCTGTATTCCCCTACACTCAGCCAGGCTGAAAGTCACCAAACGCAAGTGGGATGGGGCTCAGGAAGAAAGGCGAGCAGTTTGGTTGCTGCTGGTTTTGTTTGTAAAGCAAACACTTCTCGTCTCTACAATGAGGAGTTTACAGGACAGGGAAAGTGTAAAGATATTACTGAGGATGTGTGCATAAAAATACTTCCTCAATACCCAGAACTGACCCTTGCATAAATGGATACCTATAACCACTTCTATCTTCACTGATCACCTATTGCAGAAAGCATCACAAAGAGGAGGTTCTTGCTGGAAGCACCTTATCCAGAGAGATTTTATAGAGTCCTGCAGCTCTTAAGCAATCTTTGTACAATCCTACCGTGGTAAAAGAAGCAAGTTTCCAAAAACTAGGGAAGAGAAGGCTCCAGGGAGACCTTATAGTGGCCTTCCAGTATTTAAAGGGGGCCTACAGAAAAGATGGGGGGCCCACAGGAAAGACTGTTTATCAGGGAATGTAGTGACATGACAAGGGGTAACAGTTTTAAACTAAACAAGGGTAGGCTTAGATGAGATGTAAGGAAGAAATTTTTCACTCTGAGGGCAGTGAGGCCCTGGCACAGGTTGCCCAGAGAAGCTGTGGATGCCTCATCACTGGCAGTGCCCAAGGCCAGGCTGGATGGGGCTGTGGGCAGCCTGCTGCAGTGGGAGGTGTCCCTGCCCGTGGCAGGGGGTTTGGAAGCAGATGGGCCTTAAGGTTCCTTCCAACCCAAGCTATTCTATGATTCAAAGAACTCTTTTTCATTTCTTTTCAGGCATTTGCTATCTGTTGTCTTTACTTTTTAGTGCTGCCCTTTAAATTTTGCCATCAATGTTTGTATTTCACTGTTTTTCTGAATTGTTCCCATATACTGCAATTTTTGCTGAAGTTGTCCATGTGTTTCTAGGTGGAGGACACAGGAAGATATACGTGTTTGGCATCTAGCCCAGCAGGAGATGATGATAAGGAATATTTAGTAAGAGTGCATGGTAAGTTTAATTTAGGCAAAAAAATATTCCTCAAACTGTAAATTACTAAGGTATGTATCAGTATCTCATTTAACAACTTACGTGTTACTAAAGAAGAAATATGTATTTTGAGAAAGTGATACTACACCATGTGGTAATTAACATTTCTGTATAAGGTTAACTATTCTGAACGTGACGCGCAAGTAAAAGTGAAAGTTCCACCTGATGCAATCCAAGTCTTATCTTTTGAATAACTAGGAAGGTTATAGATATCAGTGATCTACATCCTTGGTCAGTTGAACTAAGTTTATTGTGCTTACTAAAACAGTATAAAGTATGATGGTATCTATGATCTTTTTAGTTTTTCGGTAGAAGAAGGTAAGAAATCTATTTAGAAATGAATACATAAAATGCAATATCAGTTAAGGAAGTATAAACGGGACTTCTGGAGTTCTACAGTATGCCTCAGGTTTCTTCTTGAAGGTTATAGCTGCCATGTTTCTTGATGAAGAGTTTATGGAACTTCTGTGATCCCCACTCTGTCTGGCTTAAATGCTGGTGCCCTCACTGAGAATGGACTTCAGATTAATTTCTGTCACAGTATTTTCCAGTGTGTGACTTAAGAAACAGGTTCACCAGTTATATAAATGTGATGTATTTAATAAAGGTATTGAAAAGTAGAACTATTTAGTGGCACTGTAGCTTTGTCTTTATCTTAAATACTGAAAAATAAAATGGAATTTTTCAATTAATAGTTTTAATGGTAGCTCTTATCTGTGGTGTTTATTTTTCTTCTTAATTTTTGTAACAGTTCCTCCTAATATTGCTGGTACCAGTGGTCCACAGGACCTCACTGTGTTGCAGAACAGACAAGTTATACTGGAATGCAAGTCAGATGCTGTACCACCTCCGACAATCTCATGGCTTAAAAATGGAGAACTTTTAGAGGTACAGCGGTTACATTATTTGTATTAGTCTGTTGCTCCCTTTAGTTTTTACACATAGTGCTTGAGGTTTCTTATTCTCCTCACTTGCCCCTTCAGTGCAGTCAAGTTACAGTGCCTTGAATTCAAGCTGAGTTGCCCCAGTACAAATACAGTTAGTCCTAAATGAGTACCTGAAGCTAGCAAGCATTTGAAGTGGCCATCCCGCTGTTACTTGTTCTTTTTTCCTTTAGGGGGATCCCTTGCTCCTCCTGGATCCTCTGAACAATCCTAGAAGCCTTCGGTATACTCCTGAATGGCTTCCCAGGAAAGGTAGCTGAGAGAAGACTACACTATATGTTTCCTTTGGGTATATTATGCATCCTCATATTCTAGTAGCATTTAGGAAGGAATTAAAATTCTTTACGTTGGGAAAACAAACAAACAAACAACGGGTTGCTAACCACCACAGTTTTGTATCAAATGCACCTTTTTCACTCATGGTTCCATGTAGTGTCATATAAGGCATGGAGTTCTTGGTGGTTGAGAGACAACTATGAGGATAGTTTAAACAGAAAGGTGTTTTTTTTTTTCTTTTTTAAATTTCTCATCATCTTCCTTAACAATGACTCAGAAGCCTGATGATTTCCAATTGAACAATTTAAATTCAGTTATTAATTGAACTTAATTTTCCATCTATTGATCTTTATTTGTGAATAAAGAAGAAACAAATTCATCCTATGACTTACGTCTCCCTTAGTTGTAGTCCATCAGTAGTCTTGTGACAGCCCATTTCTCAGGCTCTTTCTTGGTTGTAAATTTAGAAGAATGAAATATTAGTGGAAGAAGTAAGAATATGGTGAGCAATTATGTCTTACTAAGTGCTGCTGGGGAATGTTACCTTGAATATTGCACAAGAACTAGCTAGAAACAAGTGTAAGAGAAACACTCTTCCTCTGAACACTCAATTCTTTAACTGGGTAGCAATTTTTTATGAAAACAAGTTGGAACAAGGCTTGGAAGTTAAATGTGAAAACTTTTTACCTCAGTCTTCCTTGGAAAGCTAGTGTTTTAAGCAGTACTTGAGATTTTTCCTTTTTCTACATCTTAACTAAAATAAACCATGAAAAGAAGCCACTGTTACAAATATTTACCAGAAAACAAAGCAATAGAGGAACGCTGTGATTGACATAGATACTCAGCTGAACACCTGTAGGTTAACTTCTGTAATATTAGCTCTTTTGCTTCAGGGATTCATGTCTGTATGTGAGGACTGAAGCATCTTGATTGCGCAGTATGGTCAATCTCCCGCCTTTTGATTTATAACAGAGTAAGGAAGTTCAGTCTCTAGAGTCACCTCTTCTCTAACACTAATTTACAAATTAACACTAAGTTAGAAATTTAGTCCAGACGTGGGCCTCTTAATTTGCCAGGTGTACTTTAAGTAGCAGATTTAGGTTTATTACGTTCTGTACCAGGACAAGATTAGTGTCCCCCTGAATTGCTTCCCCCCCAGGTTGCTTTCTCAACCTGGAAGAAGTGTAATAGCCTACTAAAAGTAAGCAGCTGGGAAAGAGCTTTCTCTGGATGTGGGAAGAGAGGTGCTCTATGGCATATGATCCTCCTTATCTTGGAAACATTGAGGTTTCACAGTGACAAGAGATGACTGGAGAAAGTCAGATTTTCAGATTGCAGTGTCAGTTCAATTTAAGTCATCACTGCTTTTTGAAACAGCCTTGTCACGGAGGGTGGCATTCCTCCTTGTTCTGTTGTCTTCCCCTGCGTGGATTTTGAAGTCACTAGACCACTCTGTTAAACAATGTAATTGTGCAACACCACCACTTTTGGTAGCAGAACTGTAGAAAGATCTAGCCTGGGACGGCTATGGCAGTCATAGTCCCTGCACTCTTCATTGCTTCTGGAAATGCACATTGAGTGTTACCAAAATAAGTAGATAGGAGTGTCATGACCTAACCATCTTTATTTAGATGCTAAAAGGATTGCTGAATTTGTATTTTTTAAAAGATGGGTTTTCTGGCATGCCTCGAGTGTAGAGTAAGATGTAAACAATATTTCCATTGCCTGTGTTTTGTCTTCCATATGCTATTTTGTTTCGAAGCACAGGCTGTGTACTCGACAGGAAATATCAGTTCTGACCCAAAACTTGACTGTCTATAATTCATCCTGGTGGTGAATCATTTCACCTGTAAGGCTCCAACACTGTTTGTTTTGCATGGTTAGACTTGCTGTGTTGGTGCCTAACGTGAGACCAGAGTACTTGGGTGGTAGTGCAGAGAAGTGCAGAACCAGAGGCGTTTCATGTATCTGTTGTACTTGCTATCTGCAGATCTTCTAGCCAAAAGAGCAAATGGGAATGTCAGCTTTGAATGTTATCCAAAGTGTGCATAGCGCATACTGAACGAGTTTGTGTTTCTGTGTTTTTTTGTGTGTGGTTTTTTTTTTTTTTACTGTTTTTTTTATCCAGTCAGCTTTTTGAACACTTGCAGTTAGCATTACTGTCATTCATTCATTCAGTTCTGGTCCAGACTAGCTGTGGTATAAAAGTTTTGACTTCAAATGGCTGCTGAGCAGGTGCTGTAGAATTGTGGAGCTGAGAAGAGTGGCATCCTCATATCCAGAAATGCTGGCTAGTAAACTTAGTAGGCTAAGTTTATGCTGGATCCTGTCTGGTCAAGACTGTAATGTTTGATGAACAGCATAGAGAAACTTGTATTTCTTCTGCCTGTAGTGCATGTCAATTTTGGGGAAAAAATAATAATCATGTGCTATTGGTTGTCCCTTTTCCATAAAAACCCAAACTCCCTTTATGTTGTGGACTGGTTAACCCAAAAAGCCGTCTTATTCAGGCACAAGTCCCAGTAGGCGTTTCAAGGTGGAACCACTAATCAGTGATAACTTTTTAAAACTTTGTTTATCCTATTATCTTCATGGCTATAAGCAAAAATAAGCTAACGGTTAATTCAGTCCCCTGTTTATCTTTGACCCTCTTTCATGGCTCTCTGTACTCTGCAACAAAAGAATTTTCTATCATTAGAAAGAGAACAATGGTAAAATTAAATCCGTCAAACTCTCTCTCTTTCCCCTTAGGGAACTCCTCGAGTTCGAATCCTATCCAATGGGCGATACCTACAGATCAATAATGCTGACCTCAGTGATACAGCAAGCTATATGTGTGTGGCAAGTAATATTGCAGGAAAAATGACCAGGGAGTTCATGCTGACAGTACATGGTAAAATCATGGATGTGTTCGTGTGCATTTCGATCTTTGCATGGTATTTCTGCTGGAGTTCAAATGGCAAGAAAGAAGCGTTAGTAGTCTCTGTAGCCAAGTGTGGTCCACTTAGGCAGTGTCTGATCTGTGGGACCAGCTGTATTACCTCATGTGTGTCACCATCTCAGTTCACAGTTGTCCCCATGCCAGAGGACCTGCTTGGGGACTCACCATGGCTCCCTCTCTGGCTGGCTGTGCTTCCTGCTAACAGCAGGTGCTGTGCATCCTACCTTCATCCTGATACAGAGTCAGGATGCGTCCAGACTGGACACACAAATCTAAGATTGAGAAATGCTCTTGGAGAAATTCATGCAAATTGTTAAAGCATTTTGTTGGTATCTTGGGGGACTTGGTTTCCATAGCTGGTTTGGCCGCTGATTTTGCAAGTTACTTGAAAACTGTGGCTTCTCTGCAGCTACAAGCAGGAGATGGTCGGAACATAGGGTTTGGAGGGCCCTGTGTGTCCTGATACCTGCCCTCTCATGCCATAGGCCTGTTGGTACTTCCTGAATTTCATTTTAAACCTGTTTATTTTCTCAACTGTAGACTGATGAGAAACTATTCTACTCTCACACTCTCGTGATGACGAAAAACCTTTCTCCTATTTCTGTTCTGTTAACAACTCAGTCATATGTACCTGCATTACTGTGCCCACCCATGACTGTATATACCTGGCCACTTAAAATTCTTGTTCCCCCTTAATTTAATTGCAGCAAGGATATCACTTAACAGCCTTATTTTGCTGAATTAAATATGCTAAACTCTTCTGCTGTTTTAGCTATATGGTAATCTTTGCAGTAACTAGCAAAGATGATCTTTACAGTGCATTTAAGACAGACTTTGTTTTTCATTCCCTGCTGCATCATGGCAATTATGTACTGCACAAAATGGTAAGAGACTTATTTCTGTCATTGCAATCATCCCCGTACCTGTTACTGCACGTGTTTTCATGTGTCCAGTTTCAATCAATGCAGCCTAACGTTTTTTTTCTGGCACCTTTTGGGATTTTTCCTTTACAGTGCCTCCGACAATCCGGAGTAGCCCTCAGACTACTGTTGTCCATATAAATGCATCTGCTGTTCTGGAGTGTATTGCAGAAGGAGTACCAACCCCCAGAATTACATGGAGGAAAGATGGGGCTGTTTTTACCGGAAACAATACAAGGTATTGTGCAATAGTCAAATTTTCTTCCTATTTTTTTTAAGAATGTATTCGGTAGCTACAGAAAGGTTAATTAGACATCTACGACTTGTAAATGAGTTTTGTTTTCACAGATCAGAAAGATTGTAGAAAGATTGTAGGTTTGTACTGTCATCTCAAATAGACCCAAAAGTGTGGGTCACTGTGACAGAAATAGTGATCTAAAGAAGTGTTCTACAGAAAAGTAGCAGTAAAAAAGATTTCACCCTTTTATTGTTAAGATATAATAATAAAAAAAAACTCCTTTGATAACCTGAAAGTAATGATTCTTCTTCTGATATTGAAGATTTTGAACAATAAATGTAGGAGATACTTACATTTTTGGTAAGTTTGAAGTGTTAGGATGAAGCCAAGCAATTTCACGCAGACCAAAAGCTTCTTGAGTATACTCTGTAGCTTCTAATATGTTATACTTTATATACATGGTCTAGTATCAACATTTATTATAGTGAATGTTTTCTGTCTTCTGATTGTTTTAGGGAGATTTAGCTAGGCATTTTCTAGAACTGGGCAAATGCTTAAGAATTCAGTTATGCTTCAAGGAAAAAAATATACAAGCATTAATTATTATTTTTTTTTTTGTGATGTCAAATGAAAATCCATAAAAAAGAGTTTTGGACATCTGCAAATCTGTCATCATTTATGTAGAAGCGCTATGTCATAATTTCTTTGGAAAATGGATGTGCTGGGAAAGAGTGAAATCATAATAAGTGAAATCAATAAGAAAACTGTATGTGCCCAAATTAAGACACCACGTGTTGAGGCTATTTGTTGTGCAGCCTGAGTTATCTGTTTCGTCTGTACTATCAGGATAGCCTATGGTTCTGTTGATTGGATAGTAGGGAAAAATTGTGTGGCTTTGTTTCAGATATTCCCTATTAGAGGATGGATCTCTACACATCCACTCAGCACATGTTACTGACACAGGAAGATACATGTGTATGGCAACTAATGCAGCTGGCACTGAGCGCAAACGAATTGATCTGCAGGTCCTTGGTAAAAGTTTTGGTTTTAGATAAATATACTTATTTTTACAAGTCTAATGTCCAGGTATGTCATTTTTCTTGTTCAGCCAGATTGAATATTAAGTTTAGCCCCTTTTCAGTTGCTCTGTTTAACAAAAAAAAAAGAGTAATTTACGGTCTTAGGAATACAACACAAATGTATGTGAAAAGAAAATAATTAGTCTTTGTTATCTGTTATGTGCACACCAACTGTAAATAGAAAGACTTGACACGTCCAATACTACACATTTAGTAGGGTCATTACTGCCAAGTTAGTCTTTATTTATAAAAATCAAGTAAATGTTTTCAGGTAGTGCAGCTCTGTGTATATAGGTATGAGGGGTGTGTGTGCATGTGTATATAACTATGCTGAATAATTAGGCTTTGTTTGTCCTTAGTTCCTCCAACTATTGCTCCTGGACATAGTAATATTACAGTTACTGTAAATGTGCAGACCACTTTGCCCTGTGAAACCACTGGAATTCCCAGGCCAGCAATCAGCTGGAAAAAGAATGGGCATCTGCTTAGTGTTGACCAGAACCAGAATACTTACAGGTGAGGGATGTTTTCTTTTCATTGGGGGTTTAACATTTTCAGGGATGAATTTGGCACTTTAAAAGCCAGCCATACATAAATGTAATCTTGTATAGCCAGCAAAATCAGTTATCTGATTACCTGAGAAGAAAAGGTGTATTTCAATGGCTTTTACTTTCTTCTCTCTTTTTTTTTTTTTTTTTCAGACTTCTATCTTCAGGTTCCTTAGTAATCATTTCTCCCACTGTGGATGACACTGCTGTCTATGAGTGCTCTGTGTCAAATGATGCAGGAGAAGATCAAAGAGCAGTTGAACTCACTGTTCAAGGTAGAGGGGATATTGCTATTGCATGTGTATGGCACCCAGCATTTCTCTGAGGTATTCCAGTCTTAAGATGAGATGTGTATATGGTTCTTTTATGATACTGATAATCCTTAAGTCTCTGGTATTCCCAAGAAAGATAAGAAGTTAATTCCAAGAATTCATAAAAAGTAAAAATGGGCAAGTAACACTGATCTTCATTTTTAGTGCCCCCATCCATAGCAGATGAAGCCACAGATCTCTTGGTGACAAAGCTGTCTCCAGTAGTAATTTCCTGCACCGCGTCAGGGGTTCCTGTTCCCTCAGTTCACTGGACCAAAAATGGCATAAAGTTGCTTCCCAGAGGAGATGGCTACAGAATTCTCTCTTCAGGTACTGTGCGTGGCTGGAGTTCGGATGCAGAAAATTAGTGAAAGGGGGTGATTGTGCACATCTAGAAGTAATTAATTAAATACAAACAATCTCTCAAAACCGTTTCCAATTTTATTAGAATAAGAATATAGACCTCTTAAGGTGAATGCTGTAAGAGGGTTCTCTGTGCATACAGGGTACTGCTGTATGTTGTAATGTACTCTATGTCTGCTGTAGGTGCTGTTGAAATACCTGCCGCTCAGTTAGCGCACGCAGGTCGGTACACCTGCGTGGCCCGGAATGCAGCTGGCTCTGCTCACAGACATGCCACTCTTCATGTTCAGGGTAAGATGGGAAGCTGAAGAGAAAACGCATTCTGTTAGAAAGCATTGACCATTTAGTACATGTGCTGCAGAGTAATGGTAAGCACAGGCTGGACTGTCAGTAGAAGAGCGCTTCCACTGAGCTCTTCATAAGGATGGCAGAATCCAGCTGTTGCTAATTCAGCCTTCTCAGACTCCTCTGGTTGTGTGAGTTCTAGTATCTTCTGTATTTTCTAGCCTTGAAAGCTTACCAGTTGCATTATTCCTTTCATTTTGTTTGACAGAACCACCAGTTATCCAAACTCAGCCAGGGATACTGGATGTCATTGTGAACAATCCCATTCTATTACCGTGTGAAGCAACGGGTACGCCTCGACCCATAATAACATGGCAAAAGGAGGGCATCAATATAATCACAACAGGTATCCTCTTGAAGCCTGTAATTCCAGCCTGTTTGCTGGAACTCAGAAACTTACTCTCTCTTTTGTGAATGTTCAAACTTATGTCTAATAAGCCCATTCATTAAAAAAAAAAGTCATACTTTTCTTATATTTGTTTCAGGCAACAGTTACATGGTTCTTCCCAGTGGCAGTTTACAGATTGCAAAATCAACTGTTGAAGATGCTGGCACTTACACGTGTGTTGCTCAAAATCCAGCTGGCACTGCTCTGGGGAAGATCAAACTGAAAGTTCAAGGTAAATCATTTTCTAAACTCTTGTTGTAGTGATTTACGGACAAGAAGTTCAGGCACATTTTCTGTTAGTCAAAACCCAAATATGAGCACCACAAAAGGACCTAATGCTTTCCTATTTGATGTGACACTGAGGAGAGCCCAAGAGGCTTATTCCCTTTAGTTGTCTGTCTACTTTAGGATCAAAGTATGCTTTTAGGGTTGTTTTCACTAAGAATTTAAGTGTTTTGTGCTTCTTACATCATCTGATTCTTTTCTAAATGTTCTTAATTCTTTTTCAGTTCCTCCTGTCATCAAGTCCCACCTGAAGGAATATGTCATTCCTGTTGATCAATCTGTCACTCTGCAGTGTGAGGCCGAAGGCTACCCTGGGCCAGAGATCAGTTGGCATAAAGATGGACAGCAAATAACGGAGTCGATGAGAAGAAGAATTCTTAGCACTGGCGCGCTGCAGATTGTGTTTGTGCAGCCTGGTGACACGGGCCGTTACACATGCATAGCAGCAAACCTGGCAGGGTCCAGCAGTTCCAGCATGGAGCTCACTGTGCACAGTAAGTGGGACTGCATGGAAGCAGTGTATGATGTGACAGCCTGAACCTATGGAGGGTGAGAAGCTAGGATGTAAGGGAGAAGCTGTGCTACTTAATGTGTGAGTCTCATTGGTTTGTAGCATCGGCCAGTTGCTTGAATTTAGGAAGAGTGTTACATTCCCTTAGCTCAGTTTCTACTTTGCTATTTGTATTTCACATATTTGTCTGGCATGCTTAATGGGTGGTCATTGGTGGAGACAAGAAATAATACAGAAGATCCAGGTTTCTTCAGTGATCCAGTATTGTATGTTTTTACAGTAAAGCTTGGATAATACATAGAGGTAAATTTCTTTCTTTTTTTTATTTTTTTTTATTTTTTTAAAAAAACCTTTTCACAGTTCCACCCAAGATTCGCAGTACGGAAGTGGAGTATACAGTCATGGAGGACTCCAGGGCTGTTCTGGCCTGTGTGGCTGATGGAATTCCAACACCAACAATAAACTGGAAGAGGGACAATACACTGTTAACAGAGACAGTAGGAAAATACAGGGCTGTGCCAGATGGAGACCTCATTTTGGACAATGTTGTTGTAAGTTCACTAAATTTAAGCTGTGACTTTACTAGTTTGGACATAATACGTCCCTACTTCTCTTTGTTTTCACCCATTTCTGGATTAGTCTTTTTTTATTATTATTTGGTTTCTCATTGTTAATATTCCAAAGTCTTCATAAACATTTCATTTTCAACTGAGGAGTAAAATATCTGTGAAAAACTTGTAGTGATAAATTCTCAGGGCAAAAACAAGTGTAGGTCATCTTTCAAATGTAGAGGAAGCAAGAGTACAGACGAGCATTTCTACTGAATGCTGTTTCCAAACCTTTTGAGATTCTCTTGTCATTGCAAGTGATAATGTTGTGTAGGATATATCACAACTGAGATTTCCGCAATATGCTTTCTTTCAGCCTGAAGATTCTGGCAGTTACACCTGTATTGCTAACAATGCAGCTGGAGAAGACACACATACTGTCACCCTCATGGTTCATGTACTCCCAGCTTTTACTGAACTGCCTGGAGATGTAGCTTTGACTAAAGGAGAACAACTCAGATTAACTTGCAAAGCAACTGGGATACCTATACCCAAAATAACATGGACCTTTAACAATAACATCATTCCAGGTGGGAAACACGGGGTCTTACTGGTCATTCTGCTCTAGGTTTTTTCCCCACACAGCACTGCAATTAGTTTAGGATAAGGAAGAAAAAAAATCCAGAGAGAATAAACTTGTTAGGCAGCAATTCTGTGAGAATATCTTCAGTATTCTGCAATCATGTAATTAAATTGCCTGAGACACAGCTGTAAGAAAGATAATGAAGAAATTGTCTCTCTTCTGTAGCCAATAATGTAACACATTAAAAACATTCAGTAACTGATGGCATTTATTCAACATCCACCAACTAAAGCTATTTCTCTCAAATATGAAGAAAACCTCAGCAGTTCATGGAATACAGATGCACAAAGCTTGAAATCAGGGGACAACTTAAGTGAATACATGCATGTAGGCAAATGTAGCTGTGACTTTTCTGTGTGTTTCTGAGGTGTCTCAGAAATGAAATGGCACAACGCCATTGTGCCGGCTGCTGAATAGCTCTGTAATTCAAACAATCTTAAGAAATATCAGTCGTTGAGATGTGTATGTTTAAAATCATCGAAGTAATCCTTTACTGTGTGTTCTCCCTTCAGCACAGTACGATGACGTAAATGGACACAGTGAACTTGTTATTGATAAAGTATCTAAAGATGACTCTGGTACCTATGTATGCACAGCAGAAAACACAGTTGGCTCAATCAAAGCTATTGGTTTTGTGTACGTTAAAGGTATGTATAAATAACAGCAGTTGTGATCACTGTCACAGTTTCGTGCAGCCATCTTCATGTTATTTGGTACCTTGTCTATGGCTAATGGAAAAAAGTAGAAACAGGTTGAAATTCACATTTCAGAAAGTCTTAAAGTCAGGGATGAATGATCCCTTTGAGTGATTCCACTCAGGGCATTTTATTTTGACTCTGCTACTTGTCTGCTATCACTTGGTTTTTCAGAGCCTCCAGTCTTCAAAGGAGATTACCATCCTAGCCGAATTGAGCCCTTGGGTGGCAATGCTATGTTGAACTGTGAAGTCAGAGGAGATCCACCTCCAACTATCCAGTGGAGCAAAAAAGGAGTGGGTGTTCAGATCAGCAGCAGGATCCGACAGCTTAACAATGGTTCTCTTGCTATCTACGGCACTGTGGTGAGTTACTGGACTGTTGTGATGTGTTTGTGCATTGTAGTTAATTAATAAAGGTATTCCAGATCATATCATTTTGAAAGAGTGAGGCTAGACATTTAATCCAGTTTTGCTTTTACCTTTAACAAGTGTTGGTTTAATTCAGACTAGAATTAGGCTCAAATTATTGTGACAAAAAATCCAGAGAGCTATCATTCTCTTTAATTGTCAGAAGGACTGCATCTACATACTGATCTTTGCTGTGTGAAATCCTGGTGATGCCCAATTAAATGGGAATATGCTTTGGACCTTAAAGAGCCTGAGTTCTACCCAGTCAGGTCAGCCGAAAAGCAATTGCGTTCTCTAAGTGCAAACCTCGTAGCAACCGAATTCCTAATATGAATGGCAAGACCACCCCCTCCCCACATAAACTTATGCCTGTATTTTGAAATAAGGTTGAAAACAGTAGCTCCCTTAGTTCATTTAGGAGAAAAAAATATATATTCTGATCCTCAGAATTAAGGAGTTCAAGGAAATAAAAAATAGAATAATCACAGTAAAAATCATTCCCAGTATGAGCTGTTAATAAAGGCAAAATGTTTGGGTGCTGTAGAATCTAACAGTGTGCCTGTTAGGATCCAATGCATGGCACTCTGTATTGCAGAAAATTCACTTATATAAGGTGCACTATAAACTGAAACCCTCATTACATACATGTTGACAAGTTATATGACTGTTTGCTTTTTGCTCTTCAGAATGAAGATGCTGGTGACTACAAGTGCGTGGCTACCAATGACGCCGGTGTGGTGGAACGCAGTCTGACACTAACGCTGCAGAGTAAGACTCAAAAAGAAAAGTCTAATGCCACTAGATCGGAGCAGTAGTTACTTTTGGATAGGTATATGCAGCTCCTGTTGAAGTTTTGGAGGTTGGGCACCTCGCTGCACTTTAGGTTAAGATTCATCTCACCATCGTTAGTAGTTAAGCTTGTGACTGAGGTCAAAGAAAAGAATGTAGAAAGTGCTTTAGCCCATTTATCTTAGAAACCAGCTTAGGCGGGGATGAATCACCTTCTGAAAGGGCCCATTTCTCTTAGTTGACTTAGAGTCTGTACGACTGGATTAAACTAGACCTAACTTTTAAATTGAGAAAGTTACATGAGATGAATTGCAGCCTTCACTGACAGTATTTTATGTTTTGCAGAAATAATATTTTAGAATTATTTTTTCACTGGTGGTACAATTTCTGAACATCCCTTTTCTATTATAGCCTCAAGCAGTATGGATGTGTTATCTATGTCTCAGTTGTCTCAGGGCATGATTAATAGCATCTTCCTGCAGGTTTTATAAAAAGCAACACATTTTAGCAATATAGGAAGACCGTGTGCTCATACAGTCAGGCTTCAGTCCCAACTTTGGCCCTCAGGTTGCTACACATTAAAAACAGCCTATCAGTGTGGTTTTAACTTGTGTGTATCCTACCTTTTGACAGTGGAAGATCGACAATAATAATTTTAGTCAAAATAAACAGACTAGGTTGTTTTGTCCTCTTTCTGACCAGACCTTTAATATTCACCACAATGAAAAAAATGTACCCATGTGCTGATGTTGCCTAAAGCCTTTCTCTTCCAGGTCCTCCAGTCATCACCATTGAACCTGCAGAGACTGTTATTGAAGCTGGTGCCACAGCAATGCTGAACTGCCAGGCAAATGGAGAACCTCCTCCAACCATCAGATGGTCCCGCCAAGGTCATCCAGTTGTGAGCAATGAGAGAATGACTGTCCTGTCTAATGGCTCCTTGCGTATTGTTGCAGCACAGAAGGAAGATACGTCTGAATATGAGTGTGTAGCAAGGAATCTAATGGGATCTGTTCTTGTTAGAGTACCACTGATTGTCCAGGGTAGGTGCACAAAATATAGGACAGTGACTGTCAAACTTGTAGATTCCAGCATTAATTCAGAATAAATAAGAGCAAGATTTTGTCTTATCCCTTCCATATACGCATTAGGTGCACGTTAAACCTAGTCTGAGATGTCAGTGGGTTTGTGCTTCACGTAATTTTGTTCCTTCTGTTATACTCATCCAGCTGTGTGAGACAGATAAATGTGAAGGAGTGAGAGACATAAATAATAATGAAAGGATCTTGAACTAGATCCGATCCTCAGAACATATGTCATTACTTAATCATATCTCTGAAGAAAAGCATTTAGGAACATAAACAGTAATTATTTCAGAGCAGCTGAGGTATTCTCTGAACTCTAGTAAGATATTTCTGCACGAATGAAGACGTAAAGCGAGTTGGATTTCAAAGTGTGGCTTCAGAAATGTATTTTTCTCTCTGCTCTATCAATCTAAGAGTTATCACCACAAGCACATGTTTAAAGCAGACCATCATTTTTCCCACTGCAGTGCATGGTGGATTTTCTGATTGGCTTGAATGGCAACCTTGCAGCGTAACGTGTGGTCAAGGTGTTCAGGAGCGGATTCGTCAGTGCAATAACCCTCTTCCAGCAAATGGTGGGAGGATGTGCGAGGGGCCCGATACAGATGTACGCAGCTGTCACAACAAGCCATGTCCAGGTATTTCTTTAATGAATTGATACACTTAATTTTCCTTATGTTAAGTGCCCTAGTAATAAACCATTATCCCCATGGATCTTTGTGACAGCTGGATTTTTCTAACAAGGTGGAATTCATCTTGATTTTTGTGGAAAGGAAATTTCAGCATATACTGCTTAAAAAAAAAAAGGAAAAAAAAAGTATTTTAATTAAAGCTAGGGTTTTCTGCTTCTTAGTGGATGGCAACTGGTCAGAGTGGGGACTTTGGGAAGAGTGTTCAAAGAGCTGTGGACAAGGTAACAGGACCAGAACCAGAATCTGCAGTAACCCACCAGCTCAGCACGGTGGGAAGCCATGTGATGGCAGCGCTGTGGATTCAGTCATGTGCAATATTAGGCCTTGCCCAGGTAAGGGAAAATTGATTTAGAATTAGCTACATAAGGCACTTTCTGTATAGATTTCTTTTTTTCTTCAAACCTAAATTATTTTGGTTTGTTTCAAATTATTATATATAAATTATAATATATAATATATTATTATAAATTAA
>VXAA01005763.1:926355-986579 GCA_013399115.1 Anseranas semipalmata
AATATATTATTATAAATTTAATTATAATATATAATATATTATTACAAATTAAATTATAATATATATTGTTATTTATATTTTATATAAAAGAATTAAACTCCCAGGTTTTTTGTTTTAACATTATTTGTAATGTATTGAATGGCAGTAGTTCTTGGTAAAATAAATTGTAAATACAAATAAAAGTAAATACAGCAATTTCTCTTTTTTTTCCCACCCAATAAAAATGTGAATTTTGTATTTTGATGTTTTTCAGTGCTTATTACCCATGTGCTCAGAGTAAAACTTGCTACTCTAAACCTACTCTGCAAAGCCTATTAAAATGAAAAAAGGATAAAAAGGCCATGTAAAGCATGCTAATTAATAATTTAAGACGTTATAAGTGTTTTTCCTCTGCTTTTTTAATTTTCAGCCATATGTCTTTCTCCTCACTAACTGAATGTTAAGGTTTCCTTTCTGTCTTGGTACTACCTACTGTGTTTGACAGGATGTAGCTTATTCATAGCCTGTAACCACTGGCATGTTTCCTTCTGTACATTTTTTATTATATTGATTTTTCCCTTTCCCCCTGACTTCGCTACCACCACGAAGCCAAACGTTCATCCACGGCCTGAGATTCATTTCTCTAGATCTTGGCAACAAAGTCAGTTCTGGCTCCTGCTTACTGGTAGCCACTGAAGCTGGTGTGCCAGCTTTTAGCTAGCATGCCCCTTCCCCTGCTGAGACCTTCAGCCTAGCTAGCATGTATCATTCAGATCCAGGTAATTTATGAAAACACCAGATTTGATCAAGCATTCAGTTCTGTTGTTTAAAGATTGTAATCAGGTGAAGTGATATATGCAGGAAACAAAAAGGAAAGAATCTCTCTTTTGGAAACTTCTGATCTGTTTCAGCTGTTGCTCGAGGTGAAGGGGGTTTTTTAAGGGCTTATTTGGAGTATTTCATTTATTGATATTAAAGAAGGTAGGTTTTTTTTTTCTTTCCTTTTTTTTGCCTTAGGCAGTGGAACTGTAATTTCAGGTTAAAGCAGCTGTATGGTTTAAACAGTTTTATGCCTTTGCAGTTGATGGTGAGTGGAGTTCTTGGCTGCCATGGGGTCCTTGCAGCGAGACTTGTGGGAAAGGTACTCAGACACGACTGAGGCTCTGCAGTAACCCTCCACCTTCACACGATGGGTCATACTGCGAGGGATCTGATGCGCAGATGCAGGTTTGCAGCAAGAAACGCTGCCCAGGTGAGATACATGTCAGATACAAAGAGAAACATGACAAACTTCTTGTTTCCACATTCTACTTAATTTATATCTAATGCTTTTCAGTTCTAAAACTGTAATCCCTGAAAAAAATCCATCGAAGCCTTTTATTTTCAGTGGTCCCCTCCCACTATCTTCAATATCTCTCTATAGACCTAACATGGGATTTATTTTCCAGTCCTTGTGTCCCTTCCTTTACCCTGCCACTGTGCAAAAGCAGCATTTTGGCAATTAAATTACAGGTTTCCTAAGCTTTTTTTTTTTTTTTTTTTAATTTAATTTTTCCTGGGTTCTGTTATTCATTTATCCTTTCCTTCCACGTTTCAAGGACTGGATAGGAAAGCTCATTTTTGAAATGTGACCTCTGTATTTGGCTGAGTGCAGAGATAATGAAGGAAAATTTAATGAAGTAGAATATGCAGCAGTTCAGACTAGATCCCTTTGGCTTCACACTCCATTTTGCATATGCCAGATCCTAAGCTGAGGCCCCGCTGTAACTATTAAGTGGTAGAAGAGAGAACTGACCTTGTAGTACTTGAGCAATTGAGGGCTTGATGTTGCACATTTATCTGGCTAGATAATCTGTGGAGGATGCTATTGCTCACAGCTGATGTGTGATTAACCTGCCTCTTCTCAGCCACCAACTCAAGTGCTCACATGGGTGTATGTGTAACAGTTTGTGCCTACCATGTTGTGGGAGAGCAAAGACCTTACTATTCAAATGCTGAAACCTGGCTCATGTGAGATAATTTAGCAATAATCGTATAAACAGCTGAGCCAGTCAAAGGGAGCAGTAAGCTTGGCTAGGAAGGAGCGGGGAGACAGTGGTAACAGTCACATCTTCAGACAGTGCAGCTGCAACCAGAGGAGGACACACAGCTAAAGACTGGGGTTTTAGGACGGCACAAGTACCATCCATCTGCCCAGTGTGGTAATTTCAGTCACTACTTTATATACGGATACCTAAAAATGTGAGAGTGACTGAGCACAAGGACTCAGTGATCCCTGAACATGGATCTAGTCAGACTCACAGCTTATCTGAAACACTGGTAGTGCTGTTCCCCAGCTTTCACTCCTGGAAATTCCTATGTAGAAATCCCTAAATACCTGAGATATTCTACAGAGACGGTCAGTAACATCCTACAGTAAGTCTTACCCCAATGTAGCACTGACTGACTTTGTTGTTTCTAACATCAGAGACTGTAACTGTACCATTCTGTGCCTTTCTAACCAGTGGACGGGAAGTGGGCTGCATGGAGCAGCTGGAGCGCCTGCACCGTATCCTGTGGAGGAGGCAGCAGGCAGAGAACACGCCACTGCTCAGACCCAGCCCCACAATTTGGGGGTCACAAATGTGAAGGAAACGATATACAAATTGATTTTTGCAACAGTGATCCTTGTCCCAGTAAGTGCTTTGGGTTAAGCTGCTTATCCACTTAACTGGGTTTGTAGGGACGGATGAGAGGACAGAAGTCCTCCACAAATCAGACACTCATTTGTACTCCCTTTAAGTGTGCACAGAAAAATTAGGGGATCTGAACACAGATCAGCAAGACTGGGGCATTTTAAACACCAACTGTTAGGAGCATAAACCAATAGCAGCTGGTGCATAAGCTCCTGCCAGACTGTCAGAGGTCACAGAATCATCTAGGTGGGGAAAGACCTTCAAGATCAAGTCCAGCCATCAAGCTGAGCTGGTTGTGCACCTCTGTAAAGTTACAACTGTCCAGACACAAAGTACTGCAAGTCTAATCTCTCTGTGTCTCTCACCATAAGCTAGTGACTCACTTTGTTAATAATATGTGCTGCATGCTTTCCTATATTAGTCAGTTAATGAGCTACAATGTTCTGGAGCTGGTTAATATACACTGAGAAATCGCTGAATGCTGGACAAGATAACTTCCATAGATCTTTAAGTCTCAGGTTTTTGCTTTTTATTTTAGGAAAAAAAAAGTTACTGTCCAACAGGAATATTTTCCTAGCTTGAGTGTCTGTTTTTAGTATGTGTTATTAGGGGAAGATAGATAAAATCTAACATTTATGCTCACAGTTCATGGCAACTGGGGCCCGTGGAGTAGTTGGGGAACTTGTAGTCGCACGTGCAACGGAGGGCAGATGAGGCGATACCGGACCTGTGACAATCCTCGCCCTGCCAGCGGTGGAAGGGCATGTGCAGGGGCTGATATGCAGATACAGAGATGCAGCACCGAACTGTGCCCTGGTGAGTGCTCAGCCTAACGGAGAAATTAAATGCAGCTTTCTCTGGAATACTGCAGGTCATACATAATGTGTCTGAGATTTTCGTTTTATGAGAGCAATGTAGAACATTCCTGTAGTTTACATTTTTATACGACCTAATAATCTAGTCTTATTTATTTTAAATGACTGTCACCTTATCATGATTTTCACATGCTAGATTTTACCAAAATGAGGTGGAATAATCCTAAACAGGAAATAGCATATGAAAATCTCTCCCAAACCTAGTAATTCTTCTTATGTTTTACAGTAAATACAGTTTATAAGGTTCCCAGTGAACTTTCATAATGTATTGCAGGAGCAGGGAAGAATGCTAAGCTCACATGGTTTAAATCAAAACATAATCAAAGCAGTTAATTGATTTATTAACAACAAAAAAACAAAGGACAGTCAGTGAATTCACACATTCAAAATCAGTATCAGCAATATGGGAGATAAACCACAATGCTAGAGACTTACTAAACCCACAGATTTCTAAACTTCCTTCCATAATTCATCCCAGAAAAGGATTATTATTAAATTACTAATATTTCTGATATAATAAGAAATTATTAAGTCCCTCCTCTGTGCACACTCCTTTACACACTTTCCTTTTGTGGGAGATGCATCAGCTTTTTGTGTACCAGTGCCACTTTTGACACCCTGCCGACTCACACACCAGTGACAGAGCCCCTGACCAGGCCCCATCCGCACACCCGGCCTGCGGGCCTCTGCTCCTTGCGCTCCCTACAGTCAGCCCTCCTAGCTTGGATCCCAGCTGCTCGTGGTGTGCAAGAGGGACAATGCTCCATCAGGTCCAGGAGGTTGCAGTGTTGGTGGGACAACTTCTGGCCGTGTCAAGCCCAGTTTGACTTGATTGTTTACCCTCCTCTTATTTGGGTTTCGCTCCCCAGGCACAGATTTTCATGCTGTTTTGTGTTTATGTGGTGGTTTAACACCAGTAGGTAGCTAAGAACCACCACACTGCTGTCTCACTCTCCCACCTCAGAAGGACAGGGGAAGAAAATATGATGAAAAAAATCTCATGGGTTGAGATAAGGATATTCCCTGAGCAACGCAGGGGAATGGGGGCTGCAGTCAGTCTGTAACACTTCTTCATCTGCTGCTCTTTCATAGTCACTCCCTTCCCCTTCTGCAGCATGGGGTCCCTCCCACAGGATGCCATCCTTCCCAAACTGATCCTGCGTGGGTTTCCCACAGACAGCAGCTCTTCAGGAACTGCTCCAATATGGGTCTGTACCACAGGGCCCAACCCTTAAGATCAAACTGCTCCAACATGGCTCCCCCACAGGCGGCAGCTCTGCCAGATCCCCTGCTCCTGCGTGGGCTCCTCTCCTCAGGCTGCAGCTCCGGCCTGGGCCTGCTCCTGCAGGGGCTCCCATGGGCTGCAGCCTCCTTCAGGCCACATCCACCTGCTCCATGTGGGCTCCTCCATGGGCTGCAGCGTGGAGATCTGCTCCGTGTGGTACCCATGGGCTGCAGGGGGACGGCCTGCTCCACCATGGGCCTCTCCATGGGCTGCAGGGGAACTTCTGCTGTGGTGCCTGGAGCCCCTCCTGCCCTCCTTCTGCACTGGCCTTGGCATCTGTGGGATTCTTTCTCTCTCATTTTCTCACTCCTCTCTGCCAGCTGCAGTTTTTTCCCTTTCTTAAATCTGCTCTCCCAGAGGCACAACCAGCGCCGCTCGTCGGCTTGGCTCTGGCCAGCAGCGGGTCCATTTTGGAGCTGGCTGGAACTGGCTCTTCTCTAACGTGGGGCAGCTGCTGGGCTCTGCTCACAGAGGCCACCCCCGTAGCCCCCCTGCTACCAAACCCTTGCCACGTAAACCCAATACCACTTTTCAAACTGACTCCCCCTTTACTCAGAAGTCTCCTGGTATTTCCCCAGTTACTGTTTAATTTGGCTGACGGTTGCATTAACCAAACTTGTCATTGTTACCTTCTCCTTAGCATTGTCAGTTTTGGGCAAGCATCAACTCAGATAAGGCATTTCCATATGCTCTGTTCACACTGTGTACAGTCACGTTCTTATAGTATCATGTGTTGTTATCGAGGCCATGCTACCAAGAGGAGGCTATGTAGACTCCCCTCACATGTAATTTGAGCCAAATGTAATTGAGCTCTTATGAGTGTTTGGATAGCTGGAACATATGTTCTTTATTTGCAAGATTTATGGTTTGTTTGTTTTCTTGTAATCTTCCATCAACTTTATACCCATGCAATTTCAGATAACTTCTTTTTAGGAGCAAAAGCACTCAGAGCTCTGACCAGATAGGTTGCTCCTCTAGTGAGAGACTGCCAAAAAGGATTCTGAATGCTGACAGCTGTTCTTTATGAACTGGTTTGTGATGGGTCTGCATACATTCAACAGTGCTTCTTAGTTTTGAAATCAGTTTCTATGTAGCCTGATATTCTCAGGGGACAGATGCAAAGAGACAGGCAAAAGGAATCTCTACAGAGCCTCTTGGAGAGGGCAGTTGGCAGAAATTAGGAAGCAGTTGGTTATGTGGTTATGATTATCTTCTCCCCATAGAGCGTGATGCATGGGCACACCCAGAGCCAACCCGAGCTCATTATGTGCACAGTGGGTCTCTCAATACGCTGCCCTTGGTGCAGGCTCATAAGGTTCTGCAGAGGGACTTGCATAGTTTACACTGTTCAAAGCTCTCCTGGCCAGCCGTGAAGTAGTAGCTCTTCATCATGACATAGGGAAGAATTTCACCCAGCTCTTGCCAAGTCCCCAACCATCATACAGGAAACATTCCCTGGAGGAGCCTCCTCATTTCCAGTACAGCTGATATGCGAACAAAATTTTAAAGGTAGTGTGTTCCATGAGGGAAGAAGTGATCGCGCCTACCCATTAAGGTGTTTTTGTCGTCATTTTAGCTATCTTTTCTCTATCACATTGGTTCCATCGAGAAGGAATGACACTAAAGCATGACTGATGCAGCCTAAAATATTTTAAATGAGATGTTGCTTTCCTCATTCTTTCTTTCTTCAGTGGATGGAAACTGGGGGCAGTGGCAAGCATGGAGCCAATGCTCTGCTTCCTGTGGAGGAGGAGAGCAGACCCGCATACGGCTGTGCAGCAATCCAGCCCCGTTAAATCGTGGACGTCCTTGTCCTGGAGACTATTCCCAAATTTCCAGGTGTAATATCCAAGCATGTCCTGGTGAGTTAATTTACAGCCTGTACGCAGTGAGAATGTCGTGAAAGCCTGCGGTGCTCCTAATCTAACTGGTACATTTTTTTGGCTTACATCTCCCCTGCAACTGCAGTTGGATAAATTTTTTGTTGTGACTTGTTATGTAGCACTAGAGTATGCTCTTCAACAATTGCTGCTTTTCAGACAGAGGTGATTATATAAGGTGATTCCTGTGTTATTGTGCATGTATCTCAGATAATACATACCCAGCATCCTGTTATTTGCAGGTTGTGAGCTTTACTGTTGCAATTAGCGTAGTAATATCTGCAGAAATACCCTTATTTCTTAAAATGATGGGCAATATTTCTGGATTTTCTCTCCCCCTAAAATATCAGACAGCTGAAATTTCACATGGTGCTTTTTTTTCCTTCCTCCCTTCCCTCCCCTGCACAGGTGGGCCTTCACATGCCAAAGGCAGCATCATTGGAAACATTAACAATATTGAATTTGGAATTGCTTTCCTGAATGCCACAGTAACAGACAGCCTGGATTCTGAAAATAAAGTAATACAAGCAAAGATTACCAATGTCCCTCGGAGCCTTGGTAGGCTTTTTACTACTTTTTATCATTTTTTTTTCTTGAACTAGGCTGAATTCTATGCAATGTTAGTTTTCACTACTTCATTTCATTAAGTGTCACTGGAGAAACTGACCTAAACTTTTCATAGACAGAGAGGAAAAGGGAATCTTCAATATTTACTTCTAGTACATTAGTATTTGTAAAATCATTCCTCTGAACCTACCAATAAGTATTTTCCATGGTTTAAATCTTAAGGGTTATAATAGTTTTAGATACTTGTCCTCATATTCAGCACCCACTGATGTGGGACACACACTGTTTGTTAGAAAAAAAAAAATCAGATGTTACCTTGGATTTCTTTCAGGTCCAGCGCTGAGAAAGCTTGTTTCTATTCTGAGCCCAGTTTATTGGACAACTGCAAAAGAAATTGGAGAAGCAATGAATGGGTTTACGCTCACTGATGCAGTCTTCAAGAGAGAAACTCAAGTGGAGTTTGCAACTGGTTAGTTACCCTTGATACACCATCTCTTTCCAATAGGCTTGATAGATACCACATTCCTTTAAAAATACCCCATCACCATTGCCGAATTTTGTCTTGTGCTTATGCCACTGTTTTCTGACTACGTACAGCTTTCAGAGGGTTAACTACAGCCTTTAGAGCTTCGATTTGGAACATGTAATGTTTATGTTATAGGTATGGCATGCCTTATAAAATATTGGTATAAAATAAGCGCTCAGGGGATCTGGTTCAGATACTGTGTGGCTTACAGGAGTCCCTGTCTAGGATGTTTTATAAATCAGTGTGCTCTTAAAATTCATAGGAGAGATTCTGCGAATGACTCATATTGCCCGGGGCGTAGATTCAGATGGAGCCTTAATGCTGGATGTCGTTGTGAGTGGCCATGTTCTGCAGCTCCAGTCGTTAGCTGATGTTAATGTGAAGGTAAAGCTGCTCTCAGATGCTGCCCTCTTCTCTCTAATTGATACATATTTCCTCTCTTGTATATATTAGAGTGGGAGACATTCAGTCCTGAAAACTGTTTTACTGTATGTAACTTATTTCATGCCTGGTTTAATTGACAGATGTTAACATTGCCTTTGAAAACTAAAAGGTGTCATCAGGAAGGTAGTCATGGTCACTCAAAATTTTGAGATGTTGGAAGGAAGCATTGAAGTGTTCTTGGGGCTAGTTACTGCAGAGAAGCATGTCAAGTGTGGCTCTTAGTAGAGCTATGAAGTATGTCCTAAGGCTCTCTGATTTTATGGCTTTTCTGAGGATGACACCAGCTCTTCTACGCCATGGTACACTGCAAAAATTTTGGAATGTTGCTGATGATTTGTTTGCAGCTACGATTATATGTAGTCTGGCAGAGAAATGTTTCTGTGGCTGGGAAAATTGCAATGACAGGATTAACAGATTCTGAATCAGATTACATCACAGGGCATTTTATGTATTCTTATCATATGTGCTGTCATGATGCAGTTAATGATACGCTCCTTTCTCTGCCAAAGCATCAAAACTTTGTCTTGTGCAGATATCTATTATAGCAAACATTCCTCTGAAACATTTTCTATAATTTTCCTTTCCAAAGAATGAAATTTCTCAGACTTTTTCAGGAATGATTAGAGAGGGTGGTTTGCATGACAGTATGGTAAAAAGTTATAATCTCACTACTGAATTGCTCCACCTGTTGTTTCTAGAATATATTATCTACTGCTAACAGTAAGAAAGCTTCTGTCACTGGCCCTGTACTCCTGATAGAATGATGAAGTTCAGAGGAATTGTTTTTCTACCTTTTTGGTTTAGTGTAAGCCATGAAAAACATTTTGCTTAATATAATTCATGGTATTAAAATTTTGGGTTAGAATCAGGTGCTTAATAACTGATTTTACTGTGAAATACCTGTTTATTGTTTATTATGTTTACTGTTTTTTTATCACGTTGTCAGAATCTGAGTTAAAATACAAAAAATATTTAGACCTCAAAAGACTGTTATTGAACAACACGGTTAGTTTTTGCGGGTTATTCTCTGCTGTAGGCCCCATCAGCAGCATTATCAGCCTGTCTCTTATCAAAAGAAACATAACAGATGCTGTTAAGATTCAACAGATACATTAACAGTAAAAAAATGTGTTGTGTGAAATACAATTTGTTCAGCTATTAAGAGAAAAAACCCTTTTTCAGAGTATATCTCATACCCCTTTAAAATATGAAGACCACAGTGGTGTTAGCTGTACTCAGTGGCTGATGTTTACTGTTTCAGGATTACACAGAGGACTATATTCAAACCGGCCCTGGGCAGCTGTATGCCCATTCTACTCGTCTCTTCACTATAGATGGAGTTAGTGTTCCCTATACGTGGAACCACACTATTACCTATGATTACACTAAAGGAAAAATGCCTTTCTTGGTGGAAACACTCCATGCTTCCTCTATCACAACAGAGTACAACCCACTGGAAGAAACTGTGGCTTTTAAAATCCACGCTTCCATTGCAAAAGGTACTGTTCAATTCTTTCACAAAAATAAAGCAATGGAAAAATAATAGCCTATTTTACTAGCATTCGTTACCTGTATTCTCAAAGCTGGTTATGGCCTTGAAGGAGGAACTGCTGTTAAACTCGAGTAACTTTCCTGTAGATCCTGGGACCTATGTGTCTTGTTAATATATCCAGAGAATAATATGTAAAAGCTGCTGCACTTTACGCTCCCTGTTCCCCTGCAGTTCCCATCGACGATCTCAGTCTGCGTTTGCTGACACTACTAATTGCGTGACCAGCAGCTTCAGATAGGCAACCTCAAATATTTCTCCATTTCCTTGCATGTACCTTTCACTCTCCAAAATGTCCCTCTACTGTCCCTTTTGGGTGGGGTAAGGTGTTGGTAGGGTTTTATTTTGCATAGCTATTAAGAAAAAGGAGGATTTTCTTCTTACACCAAAAACCACATAGAGGTAACTTGGTAGTGAGGCTGCAGAGATGGAAGAACATGACAAATTCAGCACTTAAGTGGCTAAAATGTCCCAAGTAATTTTTTAGATTGTTTTCTCTAGTACTATTTAATCTATACAGAAAACGCGATGCTGAGCTGCAGCTTGAAAACTTTATTGGTACTTTATGGAATTTTTTTAAGGCCACATTCCGTGACTGGTGTGCAGTTATGCAGCACTGGGTAGACAAATGCTTGTAAATCTGCTGAGTCCTGACTGAGAGGCAGCAAACTAGTAGGTCCTTGCCTTGGTGCACTGTGTCTTGTTGCTGCTGCATCACTAGCTGCTGGCTTTTATTAACCTTTTACGTAAGTGATTTGAGGGAGCAGGGCATATATTCATGCAGGGGGGTTTTCCTTAGTGAAGAAATCATAACTGGTCAGTAGAATGATCCATTTTTTTGTTTGTTTGTTTTACACAGTGAGGCTTAACGTCATTCCTTTCACAGGAAAAAGCATTTTTCAAGTGGATTAACTCAGGTTTGAAAGTAAACGAAGCAGTAGGAGTACCTATCTCATTCTTTCAACAACATTCTAACTGAAGTAAAATAATGTTTTTTCCTACTTGCCAGACTGTGAACTCACCGAGCAATTGGAAAGCCAAATGAGATTTTTTTTCCCTTTGAAAAATAGGCCTGATACGAGAAGATCTCCGAAGCAAGTTATGCCTATGCATAAATCGGGCCATGCTTTTAAAAAGTGAACTTGCATTTATTTCCTCCAACAATTAATATATACTGCTTTTTAAAAATGTCATCTTTATTGAATCATTTTTCAGGATACAAGTGTACAGCAAAATATATATATGGATTTTCAGCAGGCTCTACCAGAATTTTCCAGTGTAGTTGATAAGAGTACGCACTTGTATTCTTCTACAGTGAATTCCTACAATCTGTGACATGACGGTTTGTTTGGTTTGGGTTTATTTCCCTCCTCTGACATGGAGTGGGACTGAGTGGTCTTCCTTCTTTTAACGATGAAGTAATGGAAGTTTTACAAAGAAACTTTGCAGGAGGTATTAGGCTGGGATGCAACTTGCAGTCCCCACACCCGTGTAATGTTTTTTCGAAACAGCAAGAAATGCATACTGACTTTTAGTGCCCAAGTAGGAAAAACACTACAATCTGGATTTTAGAAGTTTCTATTTTAATATCCAAGTAGAACAAGTCTTTATAAAAGATTTTATAATTTTTTTTTTTTTTTTTGTAACAGCTGGGCTGCAATTCTTAAAGGTTTTTCTTAATAGTATGGCAATATTTTCATCTGCAAGTAACATGTGATTCCTTTACCATACAGGAGATCGTAGCAATCAGTGTCCTGCTGGGTTTGGTTTGGACTCAACTGGGCCTTACTGTACAGGTAATGTACAAGTATAATGTGACAAGTGACAATCAGTGATGTGACAAGTGTAATACGTAATCAACCATCAGCATCTTCATCACTTTGTAGAGTTACAAATCATGCAGGAAGTTACCATTGATTAAAGGGTGTGGATCCAGACGCAGATGAGGACTTCATTTCTGTACTCATCTAGAACAGAAGTAGTGCCCAGGCAGCCTTTCATCGGTAACTCAGATACGATCTGGGGATGTTGAGCCATGGTATCTGCTGAGCCTGCAAAGCAATGAAGCACTTACCTGATCTGTGTGGAGGAAGGACAAGGGTTGGCAATCTAGACAACAGCCCACTAAAAAATCAACTGTTGCTTGGGGAGCAGATGTGAAAAGAAAGTTATGAGCATTTTAGCTGTCTCCTCCAGATGACTGAGTCATGTTTGATTTAGGAAACAATCATTTGATATACTTTTGTGGACTTGCTTCATTGCCCCTCGAAAGTTTAAAAATTAATGAAATTAAAGACGAAACACTGCACCGTCAGAAAAGCTTAAACCCAGGAAAGCTGAAAATAAAGCTTCTAAAAAGAGCTTTCCACTTGCAGTATTTTGTGTAAAACAATGAGTTCTAAAATTTTAATACAGAAAATGTAATAATCTTTGCAGGTCCATGTGGGAATGCTAAATATAACACTGAACTCCATCTGTTTTTGTTGTAAAGAGATTCTCTGAAATAGATTGTATCAAACATTCATTACTGCAGTAGTGGCCCAGCCTGCAGATCTAACACAAGCAAGATTCCAGGGAGCTTCATAAGTGTAGGTTTGGTAACAGTAAGAAGTAAGATCTTAAATTAGACATAAAGGATGTGCTATATACAAATTCTAGTCTCCTCAATGTATAGCAGTGGAGAGTTCATACCAGTAACACGTAAAGGAGGCTTCAGGGGGTTTTATTACTGTGATTTTAACTGGAACTTCAGTCATAGCATTTTTGTGCTCAGGTTCGTGCCTTGCTATCTGCTTCTGCTCACTTTCTTAAAGCACCCCAAGGATAACTGCACGTGGTTACCTGGTGTAGCTCTGCTGAACAGGGCCACACAAGCAAAGAATTGAGTTTCTGTAGACGTGATTTGGGAGCTCTGCGAAGGGGCGTTCTGAGTGATACAGAGAGCAAGGCAGGTGCTCTTTTACCACAGGAACGGAGTGGGGATGGGAAGGAGATGCTGATAGCCTGATATTAAGGAGAATGCACTGCTGCACTGTTTTTGTGAAGCTGCATTGAGCTAGGTCTAGTCTTGACCTGGGATCTCTACCAGACATATGCCTCCTGTGAAGGTTATTTTGGTGTAGTTTCTTGTAAAGTCCTGTAAAGTCTCACTGTTTTTTCAAACATTTCCTTCTTCCAGATGAAGATGAGTGTGCTGTACGGAATCCTTGCTCCCATATCTGTCATAATGCCATAGGAACTTACCACTGCTCCTGTCCAAAAGGCCTCACCATCTCTGCGGATGGTAGAACGTGTCAGGGTAAGATGAGTGTTGCTATGGACAAGTTGGATACAAAAAGCCCCATGGCACACAAATCACTGGCTAAATGTTTGGTTCAGGCTGGGCCGTTTTGTCATTGTACGAATTGTGTTCTAATTATTTTACTTTGAATATATTTGCAATAAAGTATTTCATAGTGATCGTGTTCAAGATGCTGCTTAATCTGTGTTTCATTTTGCCATGGTGGGGTTTACAGCTTCTTTTTAATTACAGATATTGATGAGTGTGCATTGGGTGGACATACCTGCCATGCTGGCCAGGACTGTGAAAACATCATTGGTTCATACCGCTGCGTGGTTAGATGTGGGAATGGCTTTAGGAGGACAGCTGATGGATTTAGCTGCCAAGGTTTGGAGACATCTTTTGTTTTTTTTTGGTGTAAGCTTTCATGAATGGAAAATGTTGTCTTTCACACAATTAAAAGTAACTTTTTAAAAGATGCATCTCCAGCTAAGGTGTCTATAAATCTTCAATATTAACCTAGCAAGATTTTTTTAAAACCTTTTGCTTTTTCCATCTTTAGAAAAAAATTGCTTTTGTGTCCAATGTACATTTTCTTCTATGATGAAGTGACAGAAGTATGCACTTCTGAACATATGTCAGTACTGTAATAATGAGAGCTCAAAGCAGAGCCCAGAATGTTGTCTAAACCAAACCACTGTTCATCTAAATGATGACAAGGTGATTCACAGCTATGGTATCAAGGGTTTGTTTTGTCCAACAGATATTAATGAGTGTCAAGAGTCCAACTCCTGTCATCAGCGTTGCTTCAACACTATAGGAAGTTTCCAATGTGGTTGTGATCCAGGATACCAGCTAAAGGGCAGAAAATGCGTGGGTATGAATTAATTTTGAATTTTCATTCTCTAACGGAAGTAGTTCAATATTTATTTGTTCCTATATGCAATCCTATCTGAAACCTTTATGAGTGAAACTTCTACTATGGATGATATCCTCAGTATGTATTTTAGAATTTGTCTGTGAACCAGTACTAAAATCTAGAGGAACTGGAACTGGGCTGACTGATAAATGTGCATGAAATGCATTCAAATGCTTGTATGCGGTATAATTACAGCTGGATTATTTTGCTCTTTAGGAATTGAGCATAAGGAAGCGTGTTCATTTCCATTCTTGCTTTCTTTGCTTTTGTTTTTTAAATAAGATGTAAATGAATGCAGGCAGAATGTATGCAGGCCTGATCAACTTTGCAAAAACACCCGTGGTGGCTATAAGTGCATTGATCTGTGCCCAAATGGAATGACCAAATCAGAAAATGGAACTTGCATTGGTGAGTAGAAACATTAGTGTACTGCATGGTGATGGTAAACACAGGGACAGTGATGAATATTTTTTGAAAGAAAAGTCCTTGAGATGGTCCATTTCCAGTTATTAAGATTCGCACATATTAAAGCACTGACTTATTTAATTTGTAGGAACATATGTATTTAACTTCTTTTAACACCAATTAATTAAAAAAAACAACAATATATGTATCCTTACCACTTCTAGTTTTCCTTTGCTCTTAAGAAGGAACAGCAAAGTTCTCATCGGCATCTCTTCTGCATTATCTTCAATTCTAGAAATTGTTCATTGACTGAAATGGTTTGCCCCATGTGTGAGTGCTTTCTAAAGAGTTTGTCTCAGGAGCTCTAAATCAAGACTGCAGGTCCTTTCTGCTTCTCAGGGCTGTTTCTAACCAATGTCACATATATTACCAAATCTTCTTTTCCTCTAATGGGATATGAGAGCAAGATTGATTATGTCTATTTGGACAGCATAGCTGTTAGAATTGGAAACCTCAATTAACAGTTTTGAAAGTTAATGGAAAAAGTAAATGCAATGAAGTTGAAAAATCTGCGCATCTGCTCAAAATCTGCTTTCAGATTGTGAAACACAGATTGTTTCACAGATTTCGAAGAAACTGTTACGGAGTAATGCCTGATCCTTGTACCAGGTGAGAAAAGTGTGTTCAGAGGCCAAATCTATCTGGAGAGCCAAATTCGCTTGTGGTTTAGCTGCATTCATTACACATTAAAAAAATTAAAGCTTTAAGAACTTTCAAGAAAAAATCTGAGTACTTCCTCTTGCCATATTGCTTGCAGACATTGATGAATGCCGGGATGGAACCCACCAGTGCCGCTATAACCAGATTTGTGAGAACACACGAGGAAGTTACCGTTGTGTGTGTCCAAGAGGATATCGGTCCCAGGGAGTTGGAAGGCCTTGTGTGGGTAAGCTGTCCAGTCACATTAGTATTGCATATTTTCTGTTGCTGGTTTTGGCTGTGCTTTCTGCTGTAACATCCAACAATGCTATTCTATTCGAAGACTATGCTATATAGATAAATCTGCTTTGAAGTTCAAAGTTACCCATCTAAAATAAAGTGTCCCAGTCAAAACAAATAGTCAAAACTAAATGATTCCAAACTGAGACTGCTACAGATCCATACTTTGAAAACAAAGTGAACAAGGACTGAGGACTTCAAAGGCACTGATGGATGGATGTAGCAAGCTACCGCTCCACAACAGGCCTAATTTATAAAAGTCAGATCAGATTTGTTAGTTGATTGGACAGTGACATGTTGTTGGCTGTACACTGGGCTGCATCCATTCACACCTGAAGCAGGGAGTGATGTGGACTCTGCTAAAGGGGAACACCCAAAGGAAGTGTGTTGCAAGAGGCACGATACTCCCAGAACCTGCCTCTGCAAGCCAACGTCACAAACACCCTTATCTACCCCCTGGAATTGCAAAGGGTCTTCCCTGTACGGGTAGAATGCAGGAAGCTGATACTAATTTATCAATGAACGCTCCCTGTTCTGATTTGGATGGATCACACCAGGGGAGGAGGAATCCCCGCAGACACAGGAATGCTGATCATGTAGTTACTCCCCTATGCTATCTACGTAGAACCCTTTGGCATTAAAATGTGCAGACCTTCTGCCCACGCAGACACACATAGCATTTGACAGATACTCTCATAGCTCTAATGTGGGTAGCAAGGGAGTTTATTTAATGTATGCTGTCAGTGCAGGTGTGTAAAACACTTCCCCTGGCATTTCACAGACTTCAGCATGGCACTAGGATCATTTAGGTTCACAATTTATGTATGTGAAATGTTTAAAATCCAATAGCTGATCCACCCTGATCATAATGATTTATAAACGTTGGTATGTGACACTAAGTGAAGTCAGTTTCAGTCTCTCTGACATATCATATCAGAGGAGTGTTCCTCTGTGATAACTTCTTCAAGATTACGTTTCATAAGTGATAAATAGCTGCTCTGGAGGATAGTTTTTTTTTTTCTTTTTAAAGTGCCTAAGCTTTTGGACTGCCAAAAGCCAGGCTGAAATGCTTTTGTAAAGATTAAATTGCAGAAAGAAACTGTTTGGCTGTGGACCAAGGAATTACTTCCACCAGCTGCCTCTCTACTAAAATAAAAATCAGTCCCAGACTCCTTAACATATATTAAAAACATTTAAATTTCTTACAGTAATAAGTGGGATAAAGTTTAGGACTACAGATTTTCACAACACACCAGGCCTAAAATGGTTTTCTTAGCAACAACCACTGAAAGTTCCCTCTTAAATTAAATTAAAGGAAGTATGACCTTTATGCTCCTTTGATTTTTTTTTTATCTGCTTAAAATAAGTTTGAAATATATATGCAAAAATATTAGTTCCCATGTTAATAAAAAACAGGTTTTATTGTTAATGTTTGCAGTGAGCACATGGAAGAGTTGAAAGTAAGTGGGACCCCAGACTGAAAGAGAAGATTTAAACTTTGTTCCTACCTGTGCCACTGCTACCCTGTGTAAAGTCATTTGTGCCACAGTTCATTGACTGTTAGGTGGAGTAAGATATTTGTCATCAAAACACACATAAATACATACATGTGTCCATTTAACTAAACTATAACATTTCTGTGAACTATGTTGCATCTCAACATGCCATATTGTAGATGGGAGGGCATTATCAAAAGCTGTTATAATGCATTTTTGCATACAATGTGTGCAAGGCCATATAGAATTTAAAATAAAATAATATTCTTAAAATAAAAGAAAGCCTGAGAATGTAGCTATTTTAAAAGCTATTTAAAAGCTATATAGCTATGTAGCTATTTCAAAGTCGTTTCATTTTATTCTTGTAAATATTTAATATTTATGGTGCATGATCAGAGGAATACTGTCTAGGGAAATTTTGGCTTACCAGTCTGTAAGCGATCACTTCTCAAAAGGATGGCAATGGTATAAATGCAAATGGCTTGCTGCATTCAATTTTGCTGATATTGCATAGGTTGCTCCTAGAAAAGAAATTGTTGTAATTTTCTTAAAAATCATACTATTTTTACCTTATTAAAACTGAAATTCTTTCAACACCTGACAATATTACACCAGCGGTAACTGAAACATAATATATCTGTTAAATTATGTGTTTGTGAAGTACTAATTGGATAATACTGCAATACTCTGCAATAATTACCCCGGGATTTCTGATTCTCAAAACATTCAATTATTAATACAAAGAAAAAAACTTTAAAACATATAATCACTTAATAAAAATGCGTTCTAATATTCTACTATGTTTCTGAACAGCATTACTCTTAAAATACCATTAGTATGCATTTGTGTATGAGGTTTACACACTACGGTCAAAATATGTTCAAAGAGGACCAAAATGAAACTGTAATGCTAGTTTAATGGCATTTTTACAATAATAATTTAGAAATACACACTTTCCACTAATATGAAATAATTAAAGCCTTACTGAGTCACCATTAAAATAACCTTTAAATTCTAGTTAAAAAGTTGTAGAATATATGGCCATTAATAGACATGTTATATATCTTAATATCAGGTTATTTCTGGTCATTCCAGAATTGCACATTCCTGTTTGGAATTGACCATCTTGGTGTTTTTTTTTTCTAGTAAAAGATGAATGTGAGTTTGAAAGTGAATGCTGTGTATGTCAAATTTTCAGTTGGGCCTGAGGTAACTCACTGAAAATTTTGGTAAACTTCTTTCTGCTAGTGCCAGAGAGACTGTCCAAGGGCAGCACTCATCCTGAATTCATTTTGAGTGAAGGACACTCATCATGTTATATCCTTAAACCCGCTGCCATACTTTGTATGCTCACTGCTCTGTTTTGGTTTTAAGGATGAATGTTTACTGCTAGGGTTGATCAAGTTATTTGGGATTACAATTTAAAGGGAAACTGAACCGAACTGAGAAAAAGGATTCCCTAAGCAAACAGAAATAACTCTATTTTTGAATTGTATGAAAGTGAATTAATATGTACTGTTAAGTCTCCAAACTTTCATAGCTGGAATGACCAATGATGACATCAAAGGTTAGAACATAGCCAGCCTCCTTCCCTTGCAGCCCTGCAGCATGTCCCCAGGACCGGACTTTTCCCCCAACAGAGCACTCCCACCATGTCAGTGCATTTCGAGCTTCCCTCAGTACCAGCTTGAAGGACTTCCTAACCGTGTACTTCTTGAGAATGCTTTGTGCTGTGTCCGCCTTTAAGAAGGAGCCCCACAGCTTCTCCCACTCATCTGTGGAGCGCTTAAGAAAGGAAAAATAAATCCTGTAGTAGCAATGAAAAGCTTACCCTGAAATGACGAACGCCTTGGGTCCTAGGGGTCACTTGTCTCTCAGAGTGCATCTTTTCGGGTAAGCAACAGGAATCTCTCGCTACAGTCAGCAGCAGTCAGGCTATGACACAGCTCTGCTGCTGCAAAAGCAGGGGAAGAGATTTGGATCCCTGTTTTATAGTCACATCTTACCTTCAGTAACACTGGAGGCAAGACCTCCAGCAGACGTTTTGTCCTATGTGAGCACTGTCTTACGTCGCAGGTGGCCTTACAGGAAGAATAAAGGTATATTGCTGTACAGGATAGAAAAAAGGTTGCCTGCATGGCATTTGTGTTCTTTGTGTTTTACTGCCTTCAAGATCTCACTTCAGTTTGTTCCACAGACTGAGTTAAGTATATATGTATATATATAAATATACACATATAGTTATATGGTGTTTTTTTTTTTTTTCCTTTCCACATGGTTTGTTGCTCTGGATCATGTCACATGAGCAGACATTAATGAATGTGAACAAGTGCCTAAACCCTGTGCATTTCAATGCACCAACACCCCCGGCAGCTTCAAGTGTATCTGTCCACCTGGACAACATTTATTAGGTGATGGGAAATCTTGCGCTGGATTGGAGAGATTGCCAAATTATGGTGCCTATTACAATAGCTATAACTATGCTCAATTCTCCCCTGTGAGAGACAACTATCAACCTCAACAATATTACAGGCACTCCTCAAATCTCTACAGCTCCTTCTCAGAGTATAGGAACAGCAGAATACCTTTCTCCAGGACTAGAAGGAACATTAGAGAAACTTGTCCTGAAGGCTATGAGGCAAGAAATGACAGATGTGTAGGTAAATGTCAGTCATATCTATGCAATTCTCTTGTTTTAGTCCTTATTCTTAGGTTACTGTTTCATATAATGTTAGGGTCTATGGTTTGTGGTGCTGTATTTTTTCATATTACCATGATAAACATTCAGTGAGTTATGCATGTTTTTGTCTCCCGAGTGAGTTCTAGCAAAAATATTTTCAAACCTCCTCCCTGTACCCTTATGTTTTAATTGTGTTGCTTATTGTGTATTAGCAAATTATTTCCCTCCATTGTTTGCTTTCTTCTGATTATGGTAGCTCACCTTTGCAAATTTTCTCACACTTCAGAAAACCGCCAGTAGACCACTCCCATCCTGGGGATGCTGCTTATGTCAGGCTCCCACTGCTGGTCATAATAACCTGGTTCAAAAAGGTTTTGAAGAAAGATTTTAGAATTGAACACGCTGGAGCCAGGGACAGCATTGAGACAGGAAGGCTAGTCGCTGCCGTACGGGCAATATAAGCTTTGAAATTCGCTGTAGTTATGGTATGTAGCCAGTTGTAATGTGAGTCACTGGGCAGTAGAGACTGATAATATGTAAGCAAATTGGGTGTTTGTTGTAAGTCATGACGATGACAGCGTTGCCATTCCCTTTTCCACGATGAGGAGCGGGGAAGTTACGGTAACTGGTGAGCTCTGCCCCAGTTGTTATTTTTGCTTTTTAAGAGGCGCAAAGGCTCAGAGCCCACTCTTAAGTCCAACAGGAAACAAAGGTGTCTGGCACCTCTATTGAGCATTTAGCTCACTTATTCCTTACTTTGTGAGCTTTTCAGAGGTTTTTCAATGAAATGCTGCTCTTTTCACAAGTACTGAGAAGTTCATTCAGCTCCTCATGAAAGGCAAAAGGAACAGTGGCCTGCACTGTTCATTAACTGGTTTGCACTAAACATTAAGAAACTAAGTTCAAGACAAAACAAAACAAAAAAACTATTGCTGAAAACTTAAAAATCTCAGGTCTTTCCCATGAGGCACTCGTTAGTGGCAGTGGATCCCGACCCTCTGTAACCACACACAGCCTGCCTTGGGCACGCTCCCTGCCTGCCAGGGAAAGCTGACGGCCGCACGCACATCTCGTGTTTCACGAGGGTGCACCAGTGGTGCTGTTTTAGCAAGGGAAACGTGGGGATATCAAAAATGAGTTAATCTTTCTGAAATAAGCTTCTCTTAAGCCAGATTTTTGCCACCGTAAATCATGTTTCAGGTATCTTTAAATATATATATATATATATATTATTATTATTAATATATAATATATTATTATGTTATATTATATATATTTTTTTATATATTTATTTATTATATACTCAATTATTTTTTGATAATATTGTTGAGTTCAAGACCTAGGGTCCTGCAGTCTAGGTCTTAGGAGAACTTTTCCCAGCATGATAGGAGGAGCAATGTACCTCCAGGATAAACACAGTGATCTACAGCTAGATTCTAGCCACCAGAGTTATTGGTACAATTATATAGCAATATATAATGTATAATATTGAAAAATATGAATGTATTTTTATCAATGAATTACAGATAAGCAGACATCAGATTAACCTTGTATTTAGATTATAATGACATTTCAGTAGTCTTATAAATACAGCTTGTTATGGGTAGAGCTGTTTTAATTGAAAGAACTAGGACTGTGGCTACCACTGGTGAACGGCTTAAGCTAAAAATCTGTGATCCACACCCCAGCTTCCAGTTCAAGACAGTTAATATTCCTATACTTCTGTTTCATCTGAATAAACATGTAGATTTAAAATGTACTGTTTAATGTGAAAAACACATCCCAATAATGCTCCTTTTTTTCAAGAGGATTCTTTGAGTAGACAGCCATCAGAACTTGATAACAACACATTTTACATTTCTAGTGTCACATCTATTTCTTTTCTGTGCTTGCATTTTTATTTAACGCTACCCCTGTAAATCAGACAAAGAGAGGGGAAGCTAAGACCTTCCTTCCACTGCTTTAATCATGCAAGTCTTAATTCTCGCCCATGAGAGTAACTTGAGTAGGAGCGCTGTTACTCTCCTGAAGCAGGCAGAAATTTCAAAAGAAGTAATAATTATATATGATCTCTATCTAAATCACATTAGCCTGCTTGGAAAATGTTAAATAAAGTGGTCTGCTACTTCTTTATTTGAGAGGGAGATTAAAAAAAAAAAAAAGTTTAAAAGAGCATTTACTCTTTCCAGATACTGAGCTTAATTCATTCCCATGGCATGAGAAAGAGTGGTTTGGAAAGGAAAGGGCTTCGCCTAAGGAGGGATTAGCTGTAAGAACAACTCCCTGGGGTGAAGGCTTCCTCTGAAGAGAGAACTGATCTGGGCATATGCTAAGCATACTGCCTAGAACGTTACTATCAGGCAGCTCGGCTTGCTTTCTGGGACAAGACCGTGTATGTGTAACCTTTGTGGATTTTTGGAGCTTGCTTGTCCCCTTTTCTTCCCAGAACTCTGTATCAGACTGGTCTCTCCAGCTAGAAGAGACCTATTATAGCTGCTATCAAAAGAGGTGAGAATCCCGTCAAAGTTGGCTTATTTAAAAGCTATAGGGAATGGAAGCAGGTAAGTTGGGAAAGGACTTGCTAGTCCTAGACATTCAGCCCCATTAGAAAACAAGATCCCCCCAACTTCCACCAACTCTGCCCATATGCTTGTACATAAATAGAAAAAAAAATACCTGTGTTCAGGTAATCCTGATGTTTATGTTTTCATGTTTCTTTTCCACAGACATTGATGAATGTGAAAGCAGAGATACCTGTCAGCATGAATGCAGAAACACCCTAGGAAGTTACCAGTGTACTTGTCCATCTGGTTATCGTCTTATGCCCAATGGCAAAACCTGTCAAGGTACAGAAATCTCTTTGAGTGTTGAGAAGTGTATTCATAAATAAATAAGATATAAATCATATTCAGAGCATGTATTCAGAGGACTCATTGAATTTGCTTTGAGGTACGGCGTTCAAAATGGCAAGTTCCAGAAGTTTTTATATTTCACATTTTAACACTTCCTATAATACCAGCCAATTAGACAACTGCAGCTTCTTAGTCTCTGAAGTTTCCTCGTGTACCCTTACATTATACATTTAACTCCACACAAGTACACAGCAGCTCTAGGGTCAAACCCAATAAAATCTTTAACCTCTCCCTGCCAAAAAAAAAAAAAAGAGGTACGGTCAGATTTTTTGCTAAAAAAAAAAAAAACCAAAAACTAATTAGCCTCTATTGACAAGACAACTACAGTTTATGTTGCATTGTGGTTGTAGGGCAGCTAGCACAGTACACTGTCCTACACAGTAATAAAATGCCAGAAATAACAAATGCATATTACTGGTACCAGTAACTCCAGTGCCTCAGATAGCAGGACAGGGTTCTGAAAGATCTCACTTGTGTGTAGAGGTACCCTCTGTCATCTGCTCAGCCCTTACTGATCGAGCTAGTTTCTAATTCTGTTAAATTCATCTCAGCAACTAATTATTTGCCTGTTCTTTTACCTTCAGATATTGATGAGTGCCTCGAACAGAACGTTGATTGTGGATCAAATCAGATGTGTTTCAACATGAGAGGAAGCTACCAGTGCATAGACACACCTTGTCCACCAAACTATCAGCGAGAGCCTCTTTCTGGGTATGTTTTATCTTCAGCCCCTTTTAGGTCTTGTTTTCCTGCCCACCCCAAGCTCAGATACTTAACCTTTAATCATCAGGAGAAACTTTATCTAAGTTTAACTGATATCAATAAAGCTTATTCTTAACAAAAGGTAGAGCGTTAAAACTCAAGATTATCATTAGTTTATAGAGCAGCAGTATTCACCATTTTCTGTGCAGCAGAACGAGAAAACACAGGGCCCAGGCAGCTGGCCGGCTCTCAGTATCCATGCAGAATCTTACTATTAATTTAAATAGAAATAGCACCACAATGTCTTTATTCTAAATGAACCCTGGCAAGCAGTGTACTTTGATCCTTGCTGCTGATTTGGCATCATTCATTTGTCATCTGCAGAGCTACTTTTGCACCTAACTTCTGTGAAGGCCTAATTTGCCTTCATTTTCAAAGCTCTTAAAGTATTATTTTCCTTGTGAAAATAACACTACAGTTCATAGGAAGTTTTTAAAGTTACTCTACGTTTCTTGCTCTTCTGGAAAAAAAAAAAAACAAAAAACAAAAAACATTAATTTCTTCTAAATGTAAGCAGGGAAATAGCTTGGCTCAGTCTGATCACAAAAGATCAGATGGAGCTGCCAGTACGTTTCACACAAACATTCTCAACTCTAATTTTTAAGAGCAAGGTCACTTGCTTCATGCACCATTCACTTCAGTGGCAAATTCTGCATTCATCTTTTTTTATATTACCTCTTGGTGTTTTCTGAGATGATCCTGTTGAGGGAAAACGGGACATTACAGTGGGCTGCAACTTTAAAGGGACAATGGATAAAGAGTGCATGAGTTCATCGGGGAGTTTGAATCTGCATACTGCAACAGGATAAATGGGGGAAGATCTTTAGCCCAGGGATAAGGCACCATATAGCAAGTACAGGAATAGGACTTAAAGCGCTCTGTTTATTCCCAGGTTCTGTCTCAAAAACTGCCCGGCCAATGATTTGGAGTGTGCCCTGAGTACCTACGCCTTGGAATACAAACTCCTTTCTGTCCCCTTTGGCATAGCTGCTGGTCAGGATTTAATCCGGCTGGTTGCCTATACGCAAGATCAAGTCATGCATCCAAGGACGACTTTCTTAATGGCAGATGAGGACCCCACAATCCCATTTGCCCTGAGAGATGAGAACCTGAAAGGAGTGGTGTTCACCACCAGACCGCTGCGAGAGCCAAAGACATACCGCATGAGAGTCAGAGCCTTATCCTACAGCGTTGATGGAAATATTGAGTATCAAACAACTTTCATTGTTTATATAGCTGTGTCAGCCTATCCCTATTAAACACCCAAACTACTTGACAGTAATCACAGTATTTTAACCACATTCATAAATGCCAGTGGGTATTACCACTTCCAGACTGATTCTACTGCCTGCCAAACAGTTGTGAACCATGTAACTTGAAAATGGTGCTATGCTCTTTTCTTTTTCCTACCCCAAGGCTGCCTATACAGTCCCATTACTCCAATTCAAGAGGAAAATCCATGGCTTTGAGGACCTGTTACCACTTCCTGTATTTATTACACAACTGGCTACATTAGTAGTCATCCTCCACAGTTTGTTCTGAAAATCAGCAGAACAAATCGAAGTACGAGCTGAAGTATATGGTCAAAAGCAGTAAGCAAGAAGCAGCCTCTGTTAAAAGCAACTAAAGAAATGCCTAACCAGAAGAAGAAATGGTAATTTCAAGTGGTCTACATATCTTAAAGGTTGCTAAGTGTGTTAAATTTTAGATCTGTTAGATTTTTTTTTTCTTATCAAATACCTGATAGAATTAGGGCTGTACTTATACTATGTCATGTGCTCAAAAAAACAAATACCACTGTACTTAATGATTGCAAGTGCTGAAACATGATATTAGTAAAGTTTGTTTTCAGCTAAAGAGTCTACCATAGAACTTGGAACTGGTACATTTGTTTTCTATGCAAGTTTAGGAACATCACTATTGTTCGGAAGAAAAAAAACAACATGGCTACTTCTACTTTATACAGCAGGTATTTTATAACTTTTTTTTTTTTAACTGACATTCTGGTATAGCCATTTATTTAGCTCAAAACCATATCCATTTCAGTACTCCCATCTCAGTTAAAATGTTTTTTTTTTTTTTCTTCAAATAGAACATTTTTCTCCAAAGAAAGATGTAGTAAGTTTGGTTCAATAATGTCAATACACTGTACACAAGTAATTTTGCCAAGATGTATTCTATTTTTATGAAAGTGTATATATGTTTTTTCCTATGTGTATTTTCTATGCAGTATCTCAAGAGTGTTCTACAGTTAAGTTTTCATAAAAGGACAATGTCAATACATTGGAAATAATCAAAATAAAGGTTCCTGTTGCCTTTGAGATTGCTGCAAGTTTTATCATTGAAAAAAAAAAATTCCTTCCCATGTGTAAGGCACTTGCCTTTAGTACCAGTGGAGAACGCGAAAGGTATGGTGCCCAGCAAACTGCGGAGCTGCTTACACAAATGCAGCCAAGTCTCCTGCTCACTGATCTACTGGCTTCCCACATCCTTCGGTTTTTCAGAAAAAGTCACGGAGACCGTTGCACTTACCGTAAGTCCTCTTATTTACACCAAGTCCTCTTGGTTTAGCCAGCATCTACTGACTAGGAGACATCTCATTTCCTCTGAGGAGATGGATTTTGCTAAGAGTCAAATTTTTGTTGCGTATATAGGCGGTGTCTATTTGTCATTATACTCGCCAAACATGAAATACATTGCTATAATTCCACTGCATATAAAAAATAAATAAAGAAAAAAAATCGTGGCAGGGCATTGAGATTGGAACCTACTGGGAATTACCAATTTTCACTGTGAAAGTTTTGCAGCTTTTCAGCCAATGTGAGAAAGAGATGTCAACGGAGCCCCTGCAGCTGAGAACACCGCAGGGGGTTGAACTGTAGACTCGGGTTTCTTGCAGCATGATTTGGCTGCAAGGAATAGCCCAAGTATAACTCATTTCAGTGATAACCCACCTGGCTTCAGCCATCTTCCCTCTACCTGACACTCAGGCATAGTGAAGGATTATCACAGGCATAGTGAAGGATTAGCACAGGCATAGTGAAGGATTATCACCAGCATTCAAGAGCATTTTTGGTGACAGGGCCAAAGTGCTCCTCAGTGGAATTTGGAGTCTATGCTTCCCAGTTATTAACAGTCCCCAGTGAAAGCCCTACCAGTTTTCCCCAACTGCTTTTTGTTCACTTTCCATTGCAACAAGTGAGACAGTCCTGGAAGACAAGGATAACTTAACATCATGTTGCTCTTTGTACAAATAATTTATACAAATAACAGATTTCAAGTGAAACAGGATAGTTTCTTGGAAGACTGACTTGAAAAATAAAAGCAATTTAGGAAGAAAAAGATAACTTTCATGGTAAAGATGAGAGGGAAGGATAAATGAGAGTAAGCTCTAAGAAGTACAAATAGTCATCCCAATTTCTTTTAAGGCTGATATAAGCACACTGAAAATGATTCCCTTGAAGGAATTTAGTTCCACTGTGAGGCGTGAAAGAAGAGAACCTATTTCTATTACATGTTTCTTGAGAGGGGAAATAAATAAATAATGGCATTCAAATGCTTTACAGCAACCTTATTACTTTGTTTAGGGTTAGGAACTTACTTACCGGACAGGAATCACTTACACATTTCCAGACAGATCCACATCTTTGTCTCTGCTGCTTGGTTTCCCCATGCCGTATTTTCCAGGTGTCCAGCCGCAGCTCTAAGGAAGGAGCCGCTCGCCTGCCTGGAAGCAGTGGGTTACGCTGAGGTGATGCCGCAGCACCGCAGGCCTGAGGGAACAGCACAGCTGGGGTTATTGTGAGCTGTATGCTTTTCACTCATTTGCTGGTTCAAGGCAACTTCTGAATTAAAAAGGAGAATATGTGCCATGCCCTTCTCTTCCTTGGACGTCTCGTTCTGTGTTACATATCTCCAGTCTCTTTTGCTTTAAGAATCACAAACGTTAGATTAACTCGCAGAGCAAATAGATCTGCTGCAGTTCCTACCTCTATAAACTATTTGACCCTAGTCCTAACTGGCTGAAAAGTCAGCTGTGTCATTAACTAACTAGTTCATAAACTAACTTGAGCTGTAAGAGGCGGGTTAGTTTGTGTGCATGTGTACGTGCTCACATCAAATCATGCAGTTGTTAATTTCTAGAGTTAAAAAAAAAAAATTATAAATCCTAATGAACACTAAATATTCTACTGTATTTATTATTACTTTGGGCAAGAGTAACAAAATCCCATGGATGGAATTTTATTTTTTGCATTAAAAAAGTGGCTGCATAGGGTTTCAGTGACTAAGGGTTGCAGCTGTAGGCCCGAGCCTGCAGTCCTGTTGACCAGTGCCATGCTGCAGAACCAGGGCTGGTCCTGCAAGCAGTATGAGAAGAACCTCACTTACGTTGGCATCAGTGCTGAAAATGAACTGCTGGCTCCCTGCTGGCCTTACCCAATCATCATCCTATATTTTAATTAAATAATGCATCAAGGAGTGGTAGAAATTAATTACTTTCTCATTAAAAGTCTGCTCATCATTCGGCTTGAAGGTTGGAGGCTGCCCACTAACTTACTTTCTCTTTACAGTCAGGATGACAGCCACAGATGCGCAAGAGGGACAAGGCCTGGGAGTAGAAGCCGTTGTGCAAGTTGGGCCGAGGATGTACGGGGCGTGATGGAAGAGTCAGGAGCACTGTTAGAGCTCAGCTCTAGGCACGATCTCTTTCTCAGAGAGAAAGTCCCTTCATTAATTTCTGCCTACCTAATTGCAGAGCAAACATCCTTCCTAGCACACTGGTGTGGTGTGAAGGACAATCTAAAGCTTTCATTAAAAACAAAGAACAACAACGCCAAGCCCACCCCCACCACGACAAACAGGGAGGTACATAGCCGTTCTTTGTAAAGAAAATTTCCTGATATTTACTTGCATGTAACTGGTTCCTGCTGTTTGTCCCAGTCTGCACTATTAACATTACTGCTCAAATCCTGGAAATAGTAGGGAACATGGTCAGTATTTGCTGGTGGCTGTTTCAAGATGTAGAATATGAAGACCACTAAACAACCCTAAAAAAACAACAAACAAGGAGGTCCTGCCCCATCCCTGGGCCTCACCTAGGCACAAACAGGACAGCATTTAACTGACTGCGTTACAGCTTTTAACATGAAGCAGACCCTACAAAAGATGGCAAATGTGTTTTATACCTTGAAGAGCTTAACTTACATATGCTGGTAGTTTAAGTGTGACATCTTGTGGCTTTCCAGCAGCACACAGCTGCTCACACAAGTCTCCCTAAGCTCACCTCCACGTTAGATACCGGCCACGCACATGCTGTGGCCCCGCGCGAGACCGCTCCAAGACAACATACTGCTATGGCTGAGCCTGCGCCAGGGCACAGCCGGCCCTCCTTCCCCTCCCACAAGCCATCCTTGCTTACTAAAACCCAAAGGAAACCACACGCTGAGATGCAGCGCTTTGCGCAATTCCTTTACAGACCAAGTCCTGGCAGAGGAACAAGGCACAAAAAGGAGCGCAGGGAGGAAACCTGGGCCAGGTGCCAGAGCCGGGATGGAGGCTACACCGACCACCGCTGTTATGTAGCTGGTGTTCAGGAACTGAAGCCTGGAGAGGGGTCCCCATCGCACCTGCTGTACAGGTCTGGCTTGCCAAGCCTTTGAGACAGGAAAGCCACTGGTGTTTGTTTTCCTGCACTGGCTGAATTTAAAAGCTTACAGCAATGCTTACAGCAATGAATCAATGCAGCATACATACCACTATGGGTTAAAAGGAAAAAACAGTTACCAGAAGAGACGGATGCTCAGAAAAGCCGGGAGTAACAGCATTTGACAGATTGTGTCCACTTGCCAAGTATGGTCCAGACAGTTAGTGCTAAACAAAGCAGAAAGATAATGAGTAAAGCGATTGTCATCACTCTCACAGCAGCATGGCAATTACAGCAGGACTCTGTTCTCGGGGTGCAAGTGGGAGCTCTGGCACCCTTTGACTTCAGAGGCATTTCTCCTTCTGGCAGCTCCGATCTAAGACTGCTGCCAGTAAAAACGCAGCACGTTATGACCTTTGAAATACAGGGATTAGCTTATGAGGCTGGAATCCAACCACCCGCCCCCCAGTTGCACACAGGGGGTGACCAGGCCGCGCGGCCTGCGCAGGGAGGAACGCGTCGCCAGCGCCGCGCTGCTCGCGGTTACTCACCGGGCCCGGCGGTGCCGAAGGAGCCGTCTGGCACATCTCCGCCCGCGCTCGTACCCGCCGGGACGCGGTGACGTACACACGTATGGAGGGGCGAGCCCTGCTGGGCAGCTCTCACTTCATGTCTGTGGAAAACCTGTGGGCAGATGGAGGCTCCTCTAGGCTTCTGGGCTTGAACCTGTGCTTCAGACATGGCTTTGACACAGTGCGCAGAACTAGCACAAGCCCAAACAGATTAACATCTGTAATTATTCAGCAACGCATTGAGAAATCAAGCGCTGAAGTCCGGAAATCTAAAGCACGTTCCTACACCAGCGTTCATTAATGCCGGAACGCCCGACCAGTCAATGCGTTGCCTAAGCCCGGCCGGATTTCTTGCTGGGAAGCCTGAGACCGAGAGGTTTCAGCGCCTGCACTCACAGCAGTGCTCTGGGAGCTCAGCTTGGCCGGCGCTGCTGCTATGAGAAGCCCTTGGCGAATGACCTTATTCGTCCTTTCTGTCCCCGGACAGACTTTCTGAAGCAGAAAGAGGAAAGCCAGGCCCAGGGCAGCGCTGGGACAGAAAGGAGACACTAGGGAGCGTCAGCAGATTAGCAGAGCTAAAAGGGGCTGTTGTGCATCACACATCCAGCAGCGTCGCACCAATAAACTTAACATCCAAGCACAGCTGTGCCCCGTGAATAACGTTAAATGTAATTCCTAACCAGCAAGCAGATTTTTTACAAATACATTTGCATGCCTGGATGCAGTTAACACAACTTCAATTGCTTTTCAGGTCATTGAGTACAGCAATTCAGTACCTTCAGCATACAGCTGGTGCCAGACAGCTCACACTGCTGATTCTTCACCTGATTTGATGAACTTCATACTAGAAAGGAAAACAAAGAATACCTGATTACAGATAAAGGCATAGAGATAAAGAGAAATTATCTTTAATTTTTTTTTTACAGAAGCACAGATTCACCTGATAATTTATGAATAGCCAGATGACAGGCATCGGGAACACGATTGAGCCAAGAAGCAGCTCAGCATCCAGAGCAGAGGTTCACAAGTGCTCTGCAGCAACGCTGTGCAATCCTTGCAGGTCGCGATGACCGCACATTCGGGAACCCCTTCCCTGCTCTCCAGCTAGAGAAAACCCGGGGAGCTTTTGGTGCAAAGCTTAGTGGCAGCCATCTCCTGGCAGAAGCGCTCCAAGGTCACCCTCTGGCAGAGCGGTGCAGAGGATGAAGGAAATCCGATACCCACAGAAACCATTACATGTAACGTCAGGTTACTCCTCTGCCCAGACTCTCAGTGACAGCCGCAGCGATGCAGCTCCGTGTTGCCAGTGAAAGTCCTGGTGTCACATAAAGCAGATGATGCACAAAAAGAGACCGCGTGCAACAAGGAAAGACGACGCTAGGTGCGCTTCTTCGGTGGGAGAGCACACAGCACCGCGGTGCTGCAGTCTGCACTGGGAGGAGAGCTGCCAGCAGGCCAAGGGGGGGTTCCCCTCTGCTCAGCATCTGGGTGCTGCGCTCCCAGTACGAGACAGACACGGACATACTGGCAGATGTCCGGCACATGATGAAGGGACTGGAGCATCTCGTGCATGAAGAGAGGCTGAGAGAGCCGGGATGGTTCAGCCTGGAGGGAAAGGTCAGAGCCTTACCTGTATGTCTGCCCACCTGATGGAGGACAGACGGAATGAGACTCTTTCACTGGCGCAGGAGGCAGCCACAGCAATGATTCATGCAGCAGCTCCTTGAGAGCGAGGAATTTGAGGTTGCATTCGCACAGCTGATCTCTTTGTTGGTAGGGAAGGAGGAGAAGAGAATATGATGGAAAGACAACCGCAGTTAATTTTGCAGTGTATGCAATGATTTTAAAACTGGCCATTTGGGGACTGACAACAATTTGAGCAAATTTCTCAAGTAAAACGTGTGTGAGAAGCAAAAAAAAATGGTACAGCAAATACAGTGCTTGCATTAGAAAGCTCCTTCCTAAAATGGGAAGAGCTAGCTCACAAAAGGAGTGCACAATTGCTCAGCTATCAAGAAAAACAGCAAAAAGTGGCTTGAAATTTATGGAGATGGAGTTGATGTTCTTATTAATAGCTTCTCACCCCAGTTGAAGTTACAGACTGATTTACATACAGATGAAGAGAAGCCATCCTGAGGAGAGTCTGAAGCATGATTTTAAAAATCTGTATGCAGCCTATGAAATTGCAGAGTGAACCTGATGTGCAGAGGTCACTTGGAATTCAGAAGGGTTCAGCTGGCTGCGGACAGAGGAGCAAACCTCCAAACCATGCTCTGGGACTGCTTCTGCTTGGATCACGTGCCGCAAGGAAGCCTCTTGTAGGAATCTGAGAGGTGTAAAGAAATCTGGACACTCTCTTATTGCAGAGAACTGTAGCGTAGCCTCTGGCAAACACTTAAATAAAGTCGTATGTGAACAATGTTTGAAAAAAGGAATGTATCTGGTTTTGGTTCCACAACATCAGAGGCAAAAAAGGGCCAGGATCCCTAAAGAAAATAATCCAAATAGGGGCCCTACTCACTCCTGTCCCTAGTAAATAAAGCGGTGCATAAAATACAGTTAGTTTCCAAGCAAAGTCAAAGTTACTCTCTCAAACAATCATCACAGCTGTTGGGCGCAGGTTTTTGGCCAGGATGCCTCCATAATCTGATGCTGTAGATCTAACATGGCACAGGCTAATGAGCAGGACTTCTCCGAATCCAAAGAGGAAAAGGCAGAGTGCCCTGATGCAACCGTGAGTGACTGAAATTGAAGAAGCAAAGATACCATGAGAAAACAACATTAAAAACACATGCTGATGGGACTACGGGAGCCTTAGTGATAAATTGTGGGGGCAAGGCATTCTTGTACCACAATTGTACCGTTTCTGCATAAATGTGCTAGCTTTTCATCACCTGGGGAAAATCTTAAATGAGAGAGAGCCTATGAGTAGGAGATAGGCTGAAAAGACATGCGAATCTGCAACTGAACTGGCCCCTCTTTGATTCCTCTTCCGCTGAAAGGAACTGGACTTTGAATACAAACCTCGTAAATAACGCAGATTACATCAAATTTATTCATCTTTCCTCATCACTGTCTGCTAACAGAATTAGCTCACAAATCTTCAAATACTTACCAGCCGTACCGGTCAGACTGTGTTGTGTGTTTTCTGCGTTCTGGCCTTTTTTGAAAGAATATTTGTGGTTTGCTTACTGGTTCATTTGCGATGCTCTCAGCGATGTGGAGACTGATAGAGAACCTCTCATTGGGTGTAACCCTGCAAAGCCTTTGCCAAAGTATTACTGCTAACATTTTGCAGCTCATGTTTTGAAAACTTTTGGGATGTAAAAACGATGTTGTCCTTTAGGAGATGAGGCTGTATCCACAAAAGCGGTTTGTGTTCACCAACCGAATTGCACAGGAAGGGAACACCACGGTACCTCTACCGTGTACAGTAGCTTTACTATAGACAAACAAAAAAAGCCATCAGTGAGTTCCAAAGAGGCACATCAAATGAAAGCCAGTCACAACCTTTCTGGAAAACCTCAAGGCTTCTTGGATTGGAGATCTCACCTAACCCAATCTCTCTTAACCATAAAAACAGCTTTCAGCAGATACTAAGAACAACAGCAAAAATTTGCCGTTAAGTTACTTAGAACTGACGTAAAATGGAATTTCCTGGTAGAGATTTGAGAATGATAACTAGAAGAAGAAGGATACATTGTAGAATGAATTACTGCAGCATTAAAATATACATACATACATACATATATATATATATCTACACACATACACACACACATACCTAAAGAGCAGTGAGTCAAAAGACTCTGTATGTTGGTAAGAACTAGCTTTCTGGAGCAGTAAGATTGTTATTTGAGCAGTCAGGCTCAGCAGTGAAGTTCAGCCTTTGCCAAACTAGTCATTGTTTATTTATAAAGCCCTGTTGATTATCTAAATAAATCACATAGTACTGGTTTTGCTTCCACCATGTGTGCTACAAACAAAAATAATCAGCCTGCAACTTTAATTTAAACCAGTCATGCTAAGATCTGAGATGTTTTCAGGATCTAAAGACATTTGAATAAATTAACCATTGGTAGATGTGTGAAACCAGCAGTGGCCAGGCATACGATTTGTATAACACTGCAGTACATGCTGTACTGTCTTTGACAAGTTTACCTTGGGGCTACCTGCCCTATTACACAGCTTATCACTCTCTGTCTCTAAACTGATTTATTTCATGCTTAACATGTCCCCTTTGTGCCATGGTCTGACACTTAGCTAGTTTTCCAGTCCTAACAGTGGAAGAAGGACTATTTCAGGTGGAACATGATAGCCCTTTGCCAAAGACTTCTAAGCACATAACACTGAGCTGAGAAAAATCCCATACCTTTTTCTTCCAGCTAAAATAAATCTCAGCCTCTCTGACATCCCCAGATGGATGGATGGATGGCTTTCCAACCTGACAAAACCAAAATTGTCTCCTCAGGGGCATCTCTCCCAGGCTTTGCCTCTTTCAACAAATGCTTCTGATACCCTGCACAACCTAGACATCATCTTCAAATGAGATATTTAATCTGAATTACACTAAAGCCAAAGTTTTTGTCTTATACATCATAACAACACGGCTACCTATGAAAAGCCATAATGACCGCTGCAGCATGACAATGACTGTTATGTGCCTGAGCACCCAGACTCCCCAACTGTCCCTCAGTAATGGCAATAACCTTTTCTCTGACCACAGCAAATCCTTTTCTCCACACTCACCACAATGCCGATTGCTGCTACAAAGACCTTTATCTCAGCCAAATAACATACGCTGCTGCTTCTTTGCTTTCAAGCCCTCTGCAGTCTTTCCTTACTGTCAGGAAACAGCCTTGCTAGACTTCCAGCAAGTTTGCTCTTCCTCTCCAATTGCTCTTCGTACGTGGCAGAAGTTCCCCTCATGCACACAAGCGCATCATTTTGCTCCTCCAAATCTTCCTCCAGAGAGCTCCTCTGTTAGGGTACCGTTGGAGATAACAGACAGCAAAGGTACAGTGAACTGCGTACCTATGAGAAAGAAAACTGATGATAAGGAGGAAATTATCCTTTTTCCAATAAAAATTACTGTAAATTGGATAAAATAAATAAATAAATTCCAATAAAAATTATTGTAATTGGAATTATTATTATATTATATTATTGGAATTATTATTATTNGAATTATTATTATTATTATTATTGGAATTATTAAAATTATTGTATTGGAATTGTGCAAGGGCTGGTTTTGGTACGCAAGTTAAATATTTCTGTTAACAACTTGGACAGGGTGAAATATCAGCGGACGACCCAAGAGGAGGAGAGTAGAATTGGGATTTGAATTATGAAGTTGGTCAGCTGAAGATATCACCTGAAAAAAACAGGAAAAACAGGAAAAAACAGAAAAAACAGGATGCTGTTCAAAGATCAGAAGTGACATACTACGCATCAGACAAGAAAATGCAATTGCACAGATATAACACGCACCATGCCGGGCGAAGGCTGCGTTTCAAGGTATTACTCAGGATCACAAGCTAACTGAGCGTTAAGGTTCACACGCTGAGGTAGAAAGAAAGCTTCCTACCCATATCTGAGCAAAAGCACAGCATACAAGATAGGCGATGCATTCTTGCTTCATTTTTATTATTCCTTATACAATTTCATCTGGAGTATCACATCCAATTTGGGGCCCCATATTCCAAGAAAGCTGCAGATCATTTCTGAGAGACTGATAAGAAGATGAATTAAGAGAAGTTTGGAAAATGTGATGTAGGAATTAAAACCAAAAGGATTTGAATTGTATCGCTGAAAGGTGGTAAATTAAGGGTAGACATGGTAACAGTCTGCAAGTAACCAAAAGGTTGCAAAATAAAGGGAATGATCTACTTCTACACCTTAGGTGGCTAGGGCAAGGCAGAATGGGGTAACCCATTCAGACAGACCCCAATTAGAAAAAGTAGGAAAACCAGTCCTGCCCAATCCCTGATTTCGGAACATTCTTGAAGCAGTGAAATAAGTTGATTTGGGAGCAAGGACTGTAGCTTTAGTTTGGTGAATAATCATTTTTATCACCTGAATTATCACAGCAAGGGAAAAGGATCTCTCCTCTTGCTGGATGGTCTCAGAAGACATTAATTCATATTTTTTTTAGATTAAATCTGAACAACACAAGGAACACAAAACTCAAACATTATAAAAAACATCAGCTCTGCTGGCAGCAGCAACATTAATATGACAGTTATTCAATGAATTTTCTTCTGCAGGTTTCAACAGATTTTATAGGTAAATAAAATATTTGATTGCATCCATACATTATGCAGTGGGGTTTTTTAAAGCTGTTTTGGTCCTATTTAAAATAATTTTACTTTGAAAGATGAGCGACAATATTTGTAGATCAGAACATCTGGTAAGATTCTGTAATCTGCCAGACAGTCTTGTGAAAGAGTAATCGCTCCAAATAAATGTTATTTGCAATTTTACTCCAGACACAGCAATTATAATAAATGTAAAAAGCTTAAAAGGACAGAAGTAACATCACACCCCCAAAATCATCACTAAGTGTCCGCATTTTCTGAAGTTCACATATGAATCACAAGTGAACTACCGTCCTGGCACAAGTCTAAGATCTCAGAGGGTGAACATACACGATGCTCACAGAGGACAAAGCCAGGAGAGAAAACAAGTTTTTTATCATGCTCTGTGGATGTCTTCATTCTCCAAATGGCTGTTCATAAGTGAAGTGAGACAGCTAAGTTTGAGGCTCATGGATTAAACTGCTTTCACAAAAAAACTAATGTTGGAATGGACTTCAAAAAACATAACCTTGTTTTACAGCTGGGCTAATACAACAATTTCCTTTTGTTTGACAGCAACATGGAGAGACTAATGGCTAACACACACACACACACACACACACACCTTTCTCATGCTCCACTATTTAGTGGTGTCATTTTGCTATAAAATACATGAACAGGGAAAGCCGCATTTAAATGACTTTGTATCATCGTAAACTGGTATTTCAGAGAGATACTAATGCCTAATATTGGAGGTTATCATCTTTGTCATTAAGAAGGTATAAGTTTAAATTTAGCTTCGGTTCCAAAACTGGATTAAAAAATGGCCTTGTACTGCGATCAGGAAGCTCTAACAGCATCATCTTCACCAATAACACAATCAACATAAGCATTCCTTCTAACATAAGAAACCTGGATGGGGATTGTGTTGAACAGCAAGAATTAATATTCTCTAAAATCTCGTGACACACAAAGCTGCAGATGCTACGTGCCTGATCTTTTAGAACTACTGTGGTACTCACGTTTTTTGTGACTCTCGCTCTCATTAAAGAGTTACACTGCTTAAATTTCATGGCTAGCGAGAGAAAGCCGGTACAAGAGGCAGGGAGGACACAGAAGTAGAAGAACCAAGCTCAGAGGAACAACTGAGCTCTCGCCTCCCTCCCCAGACGCTCAAAGCCCCTAAGAAGGAAACTGCCCTCGGCAGGAAAGGGATTCCAGTAAAATGTCAGTGCCACGGGCGTTCGAGCTCGGGAGGCTGGAAATGGCGAGGTTGTTGCCTCTCCGTGTAATAATCTGGCGGCAAAGTTTACTGGCTGCCCAAGCAGGACTCTCCCGCAGATGGTCATGATACACGACTTAGTAAATGGAAACGAATCACATCCATTTACAGTGAAGTCATGTCTCTAAAGCAGCCGTCGCCGCGCTCGCCAAATCGCAGCAGGTGACGAGCAGAGCCTCAGGTCGCCGCGTGCGGCCCAAGGGGAGCGGGGCCGGCAGGAAGGCGCTCCTGCGTCGTGTGCGTCCTTCCCCGCAGCTGCCGTCCTCAGAAATTGCCGCACTTAGAAAATACCACCTTCAAAAACACATCAAGCTCCGTCCTGAAGCTTACTTGACAGGAAGGCTGTTTCAAACCCTCCGTGGCACAATGCTCAAGAACCTTGTTTTAATTTCCCGCCCAATTTTACTTACACGCTGCAGAGAACCACCTGACTTTTGGCTGTTATTTCCCTTTAGCTTAAATAACCCTCTTTCACTCAGCCCCCAATCCTTATTGCCTGGAGGTATTTACACACAAAAATCAAAGCCCTTCTTTGCTAGAATTAAGCCAAACCCTTCTCGAGTTTCCTCTTTCCATTGCCTTATCTATTACTGTAGCCCCTCTTGTCACCTGTCTCAGCTTCGGTAACTTGTGCATCGGCAGCCCAGCCTGCTCACAGTATCCCATATAAGACCATAGGGTTTGGTTAATATTTTTAAGTTATTTTCTCTACTTTCACTGAATCTAGGGCACTGAATCTCTAAGATGTGCTGGTCTAAATGTCATCAGGAAACCTCAACAACATGTCACAATAACCGCAAAGTTTTATCTGGCCAAGTAATTAACTTCGCTGAGTAATCCGGGCCTCAGGAGAACGCTAGGGCGTTACCGTGAAGTAAGGCAGAGTCATCAGCCCAAGCTGGAGCCCTGGAACAGAATGTTACGAGCATAACATCAGCCCTAAAATTGTGCCAAACTCCTGCAACCTCTGCAAATTCCACAGCCATCTCGTTCAGCCCCCATAGGGTTCCCAGGGACAAAACCACACAAACCTATGGGCTGGCAGAGGGAGTTGTTCCTGTCTCCTTCATGACTGTATATTCCTGTCAGTCTCCGCTGCCTACATTTCGGTAGGACCGCTGGCGCTGAATTCTGCTGCTGCTTCACACGTCCTGTGTCTGCGGCCCAGCCCGTTCCCATCAGCGCCGCGCTGGCCAAACAAACCAATACCTCATCTCCGCCGGTACTGAAGCATTCGCTTGTGCGCTCGGTGCCTCTCAGACTTTACTTGTGTCCTCCAAGATCTCCTCGCACTTTCCTGCTCCGGGTTCAAGCCTGCCTGTAACGCTGCTGCTAAACTTCACATTAAGATATGAAATGTAAAGTTTACCTTAATTGGCGCAATTTGTCACCGGATCTAATAATGCAGCTGGTCAAAACAGAAGACAACTACTGACACTGGATACCATCTATTTCACCGCCTATTTCAGTAATTCTGAAGTGAGACAAAAGGGCTCATCACGTATCCACACCACCTAGAACAAGGACAATCAGATAGTAGTGCCAGTCTGTCCTTCATGTTTTCCTCACCAATAATCTCAAAAAATCAAAAATTTCAATAATGACTCAAAACACTAATCAGGTTTCATACATATTCTGAACATCTTTTTGAATGGAAGATTACTTACTTTTACCTTTTACATAACCCCTGGGAATTTAAAAGCATTCTAATACTTAAAATCTATTATATACAAGCAGAAAAAAAAAAGTCCTGGATTCTTTGTAGTATTTTCACTGGGAGGTAGAAAGCAGGAATACATTACCATATCATCTATTATTTTATGCACATATTTAGATATTAGATCTTTGTATTTTAAATGTGTCTTATAATTTCACATTAGAACAGATTTATTTAAAATAAATACAGTACTTTCACAGGAACTCTTTCTTTATCTGTAAATACAAGTCATGCATTGTTGTCAAGTTCTAAGATGAATTTCAGGATGCCCAGACCGTCTGTAGTCCACCTGCTTTAGCTTCTCTATCCTTACACCTTTCCTAATAATTCTTCCCAGTAATAGATGTCAAACTTCAAGGATTTGAGAGACCATTTTGAAAGTGTGGAGCTCACCTTACACCTAACTAGAATTACTTTCATCTAAAAATCTAAAATATTTTGAAGGAATTGCTCTTCTGAAAAGGCTGGCATGAAACATGAAGCGTTATCTCCTACTACCATCAATCCAACACTTAGATGTACAGTCCCTGTGAGATATGGTAAGGAGCTAAACTCACTCTAAAATTAAATGGTTCCTAATCTAAGCATAATTTTACACCCTTCTCCCCTTCCCCTTGTTTTTAAGAGATAAAACAGACCTTTAAAAATTCTCGTACTCCAACCCTAAGCTACTGTAACTCAGTTACAGGACTCATTCTTATGGGACTCGCTCAAACACTGAAAGAAAACTCAAGTTGTTAGCACTTGCTGGTACCAGACTACCTCTGGAGAACCCTTAACAGTGCACACTCTTGAAGAATTAGAGCCTGAAACCTTTATTCAGCTCCCACCGAATCCAGAATTACATCAGATTTTACTACTTAGATTTTCCCTAACTCTAACCTTATGTCTGTAGGCCCTTGATAATGTATATGTCGATGTATTGGATGGTTGGATCCTTGAAACCCAAACCCAATCTTCTTTAATATCCAGAGATCAATCCCTTTAGAAAAGTAAAATACATGGTGTATGCCTGCCCATGCTTTTTGATTCTTAAAGCTGCAAATACCTACACGTGAACTGCAGCCCACAGCCTTACGCTGACCTCAGTTATAAGCGTGTGGCCAATGTTTGCTGTAAGCGACATGGCAAGTAATCTGAAAATGTAGACTGAAGCTGAAACATAAACTGAACATTACTGAAATACACTGAAACCCTATTACTGAGCATATACCGAGCAATGCAGCCATAACTTAGGATCTTAATAGCACAAACTCCAAAAACTGTATTTTACTTTGGAGATCAGTTCCCACAGTAAAACAAATCTTCATCAGTCCCCAGCCCTCCTTTTAACCTTTTAGTTAAGCTTTAGTACCTGACCTTCAAAACCAGGTGCTCTGAGTCCAAATATATACCTAATAACATCAATATATTGATCAATCTTTATGGTAAATGGGAGTAAACAGGGTCTGCCAGACACACTCCTAAAACTGAAAGCCACAAAGCTGAATCACTAGATTTGTATAATCTAATGTTAATCCAAATCATAACCTTAATTTGAAGTCTAGAAGGGGAATGAATCATTAAAACACACACGCAAAAACCCACATGCCTCATCCCCACTACTGCCAGCCCTCTTTAACTCTTAGGGCTCTTAAAATCTGTCAGCAGATTCCTTGAAGTTTTGTCTTTCCGAAGCTTGACCCAGCCCCAACCTCAAGCGTAGTTACACCTGAGGAAGGGTTCGAGGACTCATTCGGGCCCCCAGCCCTAACCCTGGCTTCTAATTCCGGTAGTCCATAGAGTGAAGCAGGTTGCCCAGGGGAGGTGAGGAACTGAACTCCCTGTCAGGACCCTTCATGCTCCCTCCTGCCTCTGCCCTTGACTATCAGGTAATTAAGCAGACTTCATGTTTTAGATTTCTAACACCTAATACTTATTTCAGTTCTAACCTCAGACTTGCTCATGGGCAAACAGAGACCAATGTCTAGAAACTTCCTGATACAGCAGAAAGATTTTTGGTTATAAACAACTAAATCTGCTTATTTTCCTCATTTTGGCCTGCTATTCCCTCAGCAGACCAGGTTAAGAATCCTGTCCTTGCTGCGGATTATTCCTTCTTCAAGTCAGACTTGGATCAGCACTGCACTACCTGTGCTGTACTATAGCCTCACTGGATAATTGACATTTTTGCAAGAATCTTATTTGTTGCAAAAAATCTTCCTCTTATGTTTAAACTACAAATGGGCTGCTGCTATCGTGGCGCATGCACAGCTCTTGCGAGAGTTTGGTTTCTCAGCGGCAGAGTTCATTCAACTGAAGGGAAAACACATTTTTCCTTTTTTTTTTTTTAATCTTTACCTTTGACAAAGAAAAAGGGATTTGTCATGCTGAGACAGTCCACTCTGCCAAATACACGGTTGTCTCTTGTTCACTGAAGGTGTCTTTTATGTAACAGCAAAGAGAAAAACACAGTGCAGTAGAAATGCATGAGACAAATTTCAGTGTCAGAAAGAAATCAAAAGACTGACATCCCTTTTGAAATGCAGATTTCAGGTAAAAAAAAATAAAAAAATAAAAAAAATCTTTCTTGTGTATTACTTTCAACTTAACTGAAGATATTCTCCATTAAGTTAACTCTTCTTTGTCCACAAGCATCGACACCATATTTTATTTTACGATACCTTACATTTTCTCTTCAGTTGAAAGAATTTCCTCTTTTCCTCTCTACCTTCCTCCACCCAAAAACACAGCTGGTGCCCTGAGAACTAGTATCGCCAGAATTTAAATCGTCTTCCATCAGCTACTGCTTTCCAAACAGATCCTCATGTCCTGCCTGAAAAAGTGAGATTCTGTACATTAGTGCGTCATCACTCAGTACCCAAGCGTTGTTTCCCTCCAAAAACTTTAAGCTTTCCTCCAGCTTCTGTTACATTTTGAGCAGGTTCCTGTGAGACTCACACCATCAAATTGCTAAATCAGCCTTAGGCTAGTCACCCTATTTTATAAATCATGTTGTATTATAATTTTTCTTGTGGGATAAATGCTAATTTCATTATGCTCATCCTCTTTGATTAAAACATACAGAAATCAGACTTGATGGTGAGGATATGAGCTACCTGTATAAAGCCTGTCTCAGAAGCCTTCCTTACTTGAGCCCCATGCTGTTTCTTGTACTCTGTGCTGTATTTTTCAGCAGAAAAGTTCCAAACAGGAAAAAAATAAACCCTCTCAAAGAAGTATAAAATAACTACTTGTTGTTACGTACAATTACATGGATCCAGCTAGTCATTCCCCTTGAATACAGACATTTAAACAGACCATTTTTGCTTGAATGCATGAGGTGAAAGCTTAAGAGTGAGTAAAGAGGATTATTTATAGTAGCCTGAGTGCAATGTTTAAGAAAGATGATTCTTCATGTTACAAGAAAATTACTTCATACCAAGTCTGAAAATAAAATAGAGACTCGCAATGCTGTCTCACACTTTTTCACCGGTATTTTGCCAAAGCAAGGGTGTTATTCGTCAGTCACTTAAAGAGTGATGGCTGTTTCTGGGAATCTTCATTAACAGTCCCGTAGGTGGTAATGAAATAACTGCAGTCTGAAAGAATTTTCTACTTCTTTCATTCACAAGTTAACCAGGAGCCACTGCTAATTCAGCTCCTACTGTTTAATTGTGAATTTCCTGTTTAACTCTCCTAGATTTACCTCTTTTTCTACCCCATGCACCTTTCTTGTGTTCATTTGCTTTCTTCTTCCTATCATTTGCTATCCTTCATATTAACCAAATCTTATGTGATTTTTTTTTAGTTCCTACAGTTGAATGTCCTGCTTTTTTTTCCTACTATTATTCACTACGAGAATTAGTTTGTATACTTTATCACTAAAAAAGAACAAACAGTATGGAATACAATTCATTTTGAGAGATGTCTTTATAAGGCAGTACTCACATTTTAGTCTGTCTGGACTGAAATCAATAACCGTTTCAATAGACCCAAATGAGAGGGGAGGAATAATTAGTATACTTAGAAAGAATAGAAAGACGAATATTTCTGGTTTAGTAACGTCCTGCTCTGTCAGACATTCTCCATGGAAGATTTCTCCCCGTAACTTTCTGTCACTAAAAGTCTGTCCTGTTTTATGACTCAGAGCATATATTCCACACGAAATGAGATTCCAGCCTAGTTTAAGTAAAGCCATGCTCTAGCCTTGAGACAAAAAGAATTGTAAATCTCTTTTAGAAGACATTGATAGGACCCACTGAGAAGTATTATGATAGCCATTAAGTGATGGTCTTAAGGTCAAGGCTACAGAGGAAGTCAAGTTATGCATATCTATAGGTGTAAGCAGCCAGCAGACCTGCTCCTCCTCTTCCAGTTCTTCAAGATATTCACTAATGTCTACAGTTGTGCCAAGTATAGAGGATCTTCTGGAATAAAAAGTTTTCCCCTACTGACCTCAATAGTACTATAAAAATAACACAGATACCATGCAGACTTTATCCTTCATCTTCCACCTATCACTATTGCCTCATCTGTTATCTCTGTGTGGACAAATACAATTTTTAAGTCCTATTCTTCTCTCTATTTGCTTTTAAACAATTCTATCAACTTTTTAGGAATTGGAAATTCAGTATGTCTATATTGACATCAAATGGATGATGTACATGACCATCCGACCCTTTTTACAGCAGCTTGCTAGAGCAGAATTCATTGCAGTACTACTGCTACTCACAATACTCATGGATCACAGAAAAGCAATGGTACTAATACTCCTTTGTCTTAGAAGCCAGCATATTTAAGTCCTCCTCAAAATTAACTTTTTTTTTTTTTTTTTCCTAAAACCAAATTCAATATGCAAACAAAATGTAGCCAGTTCTGGTACAGAAGAAGGTGACTGATCATAGAAGGCAATGCAGGGAAGTGTCCTTTGGTCAGTTATCGGAAGCCCCAGAAGAATTAATTGTAACCCCATGCCCTTCCCACATTAGGGCTTCTGCCTCCTCTGCATCATTCTCCTTCCTCGCCCCTTGACTTGATGATCTTAAAGGTCTTTTCCAACCTAAATGATTCTCTGATTCCATGATTCCCTCCAAGACAGAAAGCCGAAGTTCATTAGCAACAGTGTTTCTGGGATTCTTCATAATTTTTCTTAGGAACTAATTCAATTCTCTCCTCTAACTTTCAATTATATTTCCTCTGTGATTCTTTCTAGGCTAAGATCAAAAAGAGGCCCACTAACCACAAATATTCAACAGATCACCACTACCCTAAATACATTCTCTTTTGTTTTCTTTTCACTTTCTTCACTCTTGCTCAGCTCAGTTTCTTTGTACAACTTCTGCTGGCACACCCCTGCTGCTATTGCAGCCAGCTGAGTTCTCACAGGGATTCAAATAACTCCAAATGTAACTCTTTTTTTTTTTTTTTTTTTTTTTTAAGGTAAAGCAGTATTTTGGGGGTACTCAGGGATTAACAATGGGAATCAATAATAGGACTAAAAAGCAATGAAAAATGAGTCAGACCAGACCCAGATTGACACCATGACTATTTTTCTTGGGTTTCACTGGCTTACATTTCCCATGTGAGTCTCAGTGGATATGAACACATCCCAAAACCATGATCATAAATGTAACTGGCTGACGAGCTTCAGAAAATAAAACAAGACCTGAAAAAGTGTAAGACTATAGCTGAGTAATGGGCATCAACATAAGGAATTCATTAATCCAAAAATAAAAGATAACAGTAATAGTACTGTAACTGTGATGATCTCAGTATATATAAGCAAAGCAATTTATTTTTTTATTTTTAATGTGATCATCTAATGAAGCTGGGAAATATAGATAAGATTTGGGGTACACCTAAAATTATTTAATAAATGGCTTATGTTGCCTGAAACCCTTGCCTAATTAAATCACTGCACAGTTGATACCTAACTGAAGCAACCAAATATCAGATAAAAATATTATCCCTTTCCCACTGGAGTGGCTAGCCGTAATATTAGGTCCTGCATGTTACTCCAAGAAGAAGAAAACCAGTGGTGAAGCCACTGGTGAAGCCATGCATCTTCATTTACTCATCAGGAATGTAGTAAGTCCCGATTCCCTAAATACAGCAAAAAATAAAAAGAAGGAAAAGGAACATTTTGTACTTTCCCTTTTTCACAGCTCCACATCCCTTTCAGAAAGGGCTCAACCCCCAAATGGTTGAGGCCTGTCCCTGCATCACCTCCCCATCCATGCTGCTCCCTGCTTACTGTTTCAATGTTACTCTTATGACTTTTTTTTTTTTTTTTTACTGACACACAAACCTTTGCAAAGCAGTAGCAAGAGAACTCAGTCCATCATGGGCACCCCTGAATACCTCCATATTTGAGCATATATCTTACAGCCTCCCAGAAACCATAATAATAATTTAAAGCAGGATTTCCAAGTCCATCCCTGAAAAGAAAGGGGGGACAATCAGAAGCTGGTCATGACACAAGCCTTACCTTACTTGCCTGATCACACTGTGAAGTGCCAGTATAGATGCCATTTAAATGCAACTGTGAGACTACATGGGTTTAAAGGTGTTTAAAGTGCTTTTTACATTCTGTTAATCCACTTATTGAATTATCCCATACATTACACAGGGAAGTTAAACCTGCCCACAAAAGCAGCTTAATGATGAATTTGTTATGAAAGAAAAGACTAAAAAAGGATTTAAGATGCTTAAAGATGCAACCTGGCACTTCTGAAAATCCCATTTTAACTTTCAGGATAAGTGACTTGGCTAAAACTCATATACCTAGCCTGTCACAGAACTGGGAACCAACCAGAACCAATCCTTGTTGAGTAGTGTAATCTCCAAAAATGCCTTCTGTTTCACCTTCACCCAGTCTTTTGAAAACTACATCCTTCTAAATTAGTATCTAATGCTGTAGAGAAAATTACTACAAAGACGAGTCACTGGAGATTTTCAAACATGATTTTTTTTTTCTGTGCAGGTAACAGGGCAAATGCATATCAGCCTCAGTTTCCATGCATCACAAAAGTAAGTGAAACCCACACAGGCTGGTAAAAATCCAACATACTGTCAGATGCTGCTAACTAAAATTGCATTGACCCGAAAGAAAGGAAAAACTGTACATTATCAGTTTCTATTTGAAGCTCGTATAAATAATGCTAAAGAAACATCAATGATCGCCTAGCAGTCATTCAGCTATAAGAGATATAAATACTCCAGATGAGGATAACTGCAACTGAAATCTGGTCACAGCAGGTTGGGAAATCATCTCACCACTCTTATACTTTATATATATATTTATATATACACTTATACCCCACATACCCCTTGCCAATCCAATGACTTAATTCAGAAGAGAAATGAAACAATACAGTCCTACCAAAATGAACATGTCCCTAACACATAATTCTTGTAGCAGCCAATCATGACTATCTGTATTTTCAAGTTGTGTACATACCTAGTTGTCTTATGATTTAATTATACTGCCATGTTAGCAGAAGCGTGATTAAACATTTTGAGCTTATTTTTGTTTATTTCACCTCAGGTAGCTGGCCTGCATTAACCAGCACTCACAGCTGTACTGCCTGTGAAGTGATAGAAGTCACCAAATCACCTTTCAACCAAGGATATCAAAGTACACTCTATAATGTAGTCTTAAATGTTTTGCTTGATCTAACTATAAATTATTTAAGTTATGAGTATTTTAGTATTTTTCTAGAAAATCTAGAAAATCAAGTGGATCCTATTTAACTACCCTGACTTCTTTCCTAGGCTTTAAATATCTACAGACAGGTACCTTTCCTCTCAATCCACAGAATTTCTGTATCAAGCGTATAGTCAGCTCCACTAAAGATTGACTCAAAGTTCTTGTTATAATGAAGAAAAGTAATATATTCCCTCCAGTGTATTACCTTGAATAAACTCCATGAAATCTCAGGGCCTTCGGTTTCCTTTTCTGAAAAGTGTAGCAATAGCAGAAAATTATTGGCAGTGGGCAGAAGATCTCGAATAGCAAGCCAATAGTATAAGTGCTCCCATTTAACACTTGTGTAAATAATTCCAGAAACTTTTACAAAGCTCATGCATGCTCCTAGAGCAATGACAAAGCACTCTTTTATTGTCTGGAATTAATTAATGGAAGCATTGCAGTGACATGAAAGCTACTAGAAGTGTCCACAATGCAGAAAGATTGAATGAAACTGCTTCTATTGTGATTATATATAAATTATAAGGAAAATCTAGCATAAAAATACAGCTATACAATCATTGGACCAAGTGTGGAAAACATTCAAGCACAGGTCTAAACCCATTCTTTTTCAGAGATGCCTGCATTTTTTCTTTAAGAGACTTAAGCCTAATGGTTAAGTGCTTTCCTCAGTTGGGATCAGTGTGCATTGTACATATTTATTGTTTTGGGATAGCGGAATTGCTTTGGGATTCAAGTAATAGGGTAAAACAGAAGTACCAAAGTTCCCTGCCTTTATTTAAGCTAGTTTCTGAGTAAAGAAGCAGCCCCCAAGCCCTGAGAGTCAGGACCATTGAAGCTTCAAAGGAAGCCGCCATTAGCTCTGGGAGTTACAAGGAACCATTTCCAAAATTCTGGAAATAAATGGATAAATGCTAAGACCATTAAAACAATTTAAGTCTCTTCCATTCATTTTTGATGCTTTGCATAGAATAGATATAATAAATTTGAGATTTGACTAAATTGTTTGATTTCTAGCCAACACCGCGGCAACATTTCCATTCGGCTCAGGGGAAAGTAACATACATTCAGTGCAGCACTGGTGAATTATTTAAGACTGAGTGAAGTGGATCTTGAAAGTTTTTGGAGAAGAAACACCATCAGTAGCGGATAGTACTGCATAATTTTAGGCTACTGTCACCTAAGCTTTATTTGACAGGAAAGAAAATATACTCGGCATTTGCCTATAATGACTTTTTATTGCTATGCAATAATATCTAATGCCTTCCAGATGCATTCAGGACAATTTGTTCATTTCGCTCTTTAATCAAAATGTGTTTTGACTAGTAAGGCTCTATTTAGTTTTTTCTGTAATCATTTTTCTTAATGGGAGTATTTTCCAGATGTTGTGTTAGTCTAGTCATCTGGGACCTCTTCCAATTCATGTGGAAAGTTTGCTGTCATAGGCTGTCATTGGCGGTTTTGTTTAACAAGCCGCCTAATTAGTTAACCCCAGCATAGTTATAAAGCGATATATAAGGCATCTGAACAGTCCCTGGGAGCAGACATATTCTTTGTTAGGTAAGTGTAATACCTCTCTCTGCTCAGAGCGCTCTGATCTTCTGAGTGCTCTTCTTCATAAGGAAAATGATGGGCTGGAACAGAAAAAACAGACAAGTTTTCCTTTTGAAAGAAGATTTACTTTTATCCTACATTTGCATTTGACATGCTTAAACACTAGTATTTTGATGATAGATTATGGTTTATGAAATTATGCTGCTTAATAACTGTTTTGACAGTAATTTTTTAAAAATTATAGATTTATATTTATCAGTATTATAGCCTTAGAGACTGGTATACTAAAATTCATCTAGGTTAAAATAAAAGGAGTAGATTGTGACTGTAGATTTCACCTAATAAAATTCTGCAAAAAATACTTCCATTATTTGTGAATAATGAATTTTCCTAGTGTTACTACAAAATTGAACAGCTAATCAACTAATAACCATGACAGAATTTATGTAGTAATTCTAAATTATTAACTTCTTGAATAATTTCAATGTGAATTTTATGTTGCTATGAAACTCCTATTATATATAAAGATATGCATTTCAAGCTTAATCAGTTCATTATTTTTAAAAAAAAATGAATTGCATGTAGTGATGTGAAATTATTCTTTTTAGGGATGATGTCGTACCTGAAAGTAATGATCATATGGAACATACTTTGCCTATCCCTGGTGATCCTTTCATTGTCCCCGATTCAAGAAGTGTCTTCTCAAGGTACTGTAACACACAAGGTTGAAGGGAGGCTGTCTAGGATATCTGATAAATAGCAAGAAAGCTCCAAATGTATCCTCATAAAAATACTAAATTCTAGAACTTAGTATTTATTTGCCTGTCTATTTACTCAGACAGGCATTATAATATTATGATTCAGTTCAATCATCACTGAATACTTTCATAAACAAATTTTGGTACAGCACGGTCATCTTTTTTAAGGAATAACATAAATATGAATATTATGCAAGATACTTATGAGCCTACTTCTTTTTCTGTAGACATACTCTACAGATCCTGTTGTCCTTAGGTTGACATATTTAACTGAAGTGATTGGCAATACGCTTCAAGGAAGAATCTAGAATTATAATACCCATAAACTTTAGTTAGAAATACTTAAATAGAATGGGTTGAGGGAAAGGGATGTGCACAGCGTGCTAAGTTCTTTGCCAGTAAATACACCGTTATTACCCTCACCAAGGCTGATTTTGGCAATTACACGTCTAATACTACAGATTTTAATTTACTCTCCAAGCTCTGTAGTTGACTTCCAACAAAAGTAGCACTGTTACGAAGACATGGAAGGACCTGCACCCTGGCAGGTCCTGTGCTCTCAGTTCTCAGGGGGCTCCGAAGTTGTTACAGCGATAACGTGGTGGAAAACATAAAATTTGTCCACCCGAGCAGCTCAGCCTGACGCTGCGCCCTCCGCGGTCAGTGGGAGCCTTCCCACTGTTTTCAGCAAAAATCAGACCCTTGCCAACAGCAGCTAGGGCCATCTGGGCATTTGCCTTAGAAGGCAACTTCCAAGTCAAAAAAGTAAACAAATAAATGAGTGAAAAGGTGTTATATTCTGGATTTATCTATATTTTCTTCCCCAAAGGCAAGAAAGGTGCAACATGTTGAGCACATATCCAGGAAGGAAGATGTCTAGCTTCCCTTTTCAGCTCCCCTATTACGAGCCCATTAACTCAGGCCCATTACCTTCTCCGTTTATTCCCCAGCTCTCCTGTGCCAATCACTTGTCACCAGGGCCCCAGCAGTCTTCTTAAAAATGGTAGCACTTATAATTTGTAAAGAAATAGTACCAAATGTTATACCTAACTGCTGAAAAATCACAATATAGATTCACAGGCTTAATTATTTGTTATCCTAGGGTCATCCTTCATACACATACGCAGAGTGTGTGCTGCTAGAAATTATTGTCTTTGGTGTTGTGTTGCGTTACATGTTATTCCTTGTTATTTTCTTGTTGTTCCTCAGTGTTTCAGCTGATTATCCAAAGTCTGTTTTAGCTTGCTGATTGTTCAGCTTCTTTGTTTGTATTTAGGGGCACTCCACATGTGGTCCTGCATGCTTCATTTCCAGAAGAAGCTGTTAGTGCCTTACGTTAGCAGAGATTTCATGTAGGAGGGGGAGTTGTTCCAGGCGAATATCTGATATGGCAGATTTTGAAAACTGACAATAAAAATGGCTCCGGGGCCCTGTATCTCTTATGACAATGCTCACCAGTTTAAAAACTAAGCTGGTTTTATTATGAAGAACATTACCAAAAATAAAATTTGACAGACCTAACGAGTCTGTCAGGTATGCTAGTGCAGGCTCACTTCTTTGACCGTGCTGAGGGTGATTAAGGTGGGAAATAAATCTGCAAAACAGTGCAGTACCTGGCTGATACATTGCCTAAGACAAATCTGAATGAGCCTGGCTGCCAGAACCGGTGCAGCCACGTCACTGAGCAGGTCCTTGGGGATTCATTACTCTTTGGGAGAAGGAGGACAGGTCACCCCAGCAGAATGCCCCCCTCTCACCTGCTGGGAGCTGGGCTCTGGTCTGCGTGCCTTCCCAACGGGCTGCCCCGGGCCCGAAGCCTCCATGGCTCCGAGTACAAAATGGCGTTCTTCAGGAAAAGAGGGATCTTCCCACCTTGCCACTCAGAGCTTCCTCATGTAGCGTTTTGGTTTGGCAACGTTTACACTGGTGTCGTGTGATTTTAGATTTATCGAGCTGTACAGGGAGATGTGGGGAAGGGTACTCTAGAGAGCATGGCTGCCACTGTGATTATAGCTGCCAACTCTACATGGAGTGCTGCCCTGACTTCAAGAAAGTCTGCACGGTGGGTAAGTTCCCCAGCACAGCCAGCTCCTGTCAGCAAAGGCTTCTCCCGCTCGCACCAGCGTCTCTCCTCTGAATGCTTAAATGTCTCTTCTGCTTCGCTGCGTCCTTGTTCTCCTCTCATAGATGTACTGTTCTCCCCCTCAAAAAGCCTCCGTGATAACCTCTCACAGCCCATTCAAAGAAAATTGTGTAATTACCTGCAGGTTATCACCAAGAAAAGGGTTTTGTTTTACGTAAGAGCAGAGCAAGAGGGGATTTTTGCTTGTTTTCTTCTCCTTAGTGTATTTGTACTGTATCTGTTTGTCTTTTATGTAACAAAACTGTTAAAAGCAAATTCAGATAAGAAGGGAACTTTCAGGGTTTTCCAGAGAGAAATTCTTTGACAGTCCCATTCAATTTAAGAAATGCGGAGGCTGTAGGGTCTAATCCAAATCAGAGGGAGTCCTTCCACCGACAGACATTGACTCTGGATCAGAACCATGTCCGGAGTATGATGGAAAAGACAGTTGGACAAGTATTCTTTTATAAGCAATATAAAACTCTATGGTGTAAATAAATACGGGGATTCCAAACTGTTCTACTGGAGAATTTATCAAATATATTTTCTTACGGATTATCAATACGTCAAAAATATCAGTGATTTAGATAACTGTAGTTAGTTACACTGATAAGATTAAAGCTGCAAGATAAGACTTCTTAGATCTAGCAATACAGGCTGAGTACTGTTTAAAATGCAGGAGCAGCACTACCTAAAATGCTAATTCTTTAAAACATAAAAACAATTCTCACCTAGGTATGTGGAAGGAATCCACTGGCACCAACAGACCACTCCACCCCTCCACTGGTCTGCAGCTCTTCAAAACCTGCCTGTGCAGTAATCCTAACCTTGCTAGATAATTACTTAATTGTAAAATATGATTTTATGCCCTGAGTGCCAGCAAGACCCTGACTTCAAAGGGACTCACGTACAGTAAAGATACAGGACAAGAACAATAGATCACATGACAATTCTGGAAATACCAAGCAATCTCTAATTCTTAGCTCAATTCTATGAGATGCTAAGGATCCTAAAAAAATATCCATTTCAGGTTAATGTACTCCAATTTAACAGTTAACTAAGTACCTATTAAAGATATTACCGAATGTCAATAAATAATAGCTGGTAATGTGATGTAAACATTTAAGGACAAACTTAATCCTTGACATATACAGCAAGCATGTTTTGCTGAAGTCTGTAAAAGCTGCACACATGCTTTCCAAAACAATTTGGTCATTATTTAGTGCTAAACAGAAGTACTGTGGTCACCGAAGTTACCAGAAGTTAACCACTAATGTAATATTAAAAGCAAGTGGTTGTTAGTCATATTTCAAAACATGACAGATACTCCTCTAGTATTAATAATTTAAGAACTGTATTAGACTGGGATAAAATGTAAAAAAATAGTGACTTTTGTGTAACTTTGTATAGACACACACACCACTAAGTTACAGTATTTGCCCACGGACACCAAGTACACCTAGCCATAACTTATTTAGGCCAATTCTTTTTCAGAAATGCTTTGGTAGACACATCAGTGTTGATGCAGAATGGTGCCCTGATGCACCCTTTTTGAAAACGTGGCCCGGAATTACTTTCTTACTGAATTTAAACATTATTCTTGAGCTAACTGCTATTTGATTAGGGAAATGGCGCAGGCTGCCCACAGAGGCTGTGGGGTCTCCCCCTTGGAGAGCTTCAGAAGCCTCCTGGACGTGGCGCTGGGCGCCAGCTCTGGGTGGCCCTGCTGTGACCTCCAGAGGTCCCTGCCAGCCTCAACCAGTCTGCGAAACCTTCTGTGATGGGACCTACCTAAAGTGAACGCCGAGGTTACGTTCTGTTCTGCTATAAATTCTAAATGGTTTCAGTACACTGCAATGACAAAGCACAGTTCTGGTTACGTGGTCTGATCCCAAACTCATTGGAATCCACTAGATAACCAAGTTCTTCGTCAGACAAGAATAACCACCTAGGAAGCTGTTCTTTAAATCAGCTTAAGCAAGTGGCTTCGCTATAGGAAGGTCCCAGTGTTAAATGTGAGCTAGACAAAAGCACTAACTCCCTTGTTCTGCCTTATGTAGCAGCCTCCTGCAAAGGACGTTGCTTTGAAGCCTTTGAAAGAGGAAGAGAGTGTGACTGTGACGCGGACTGTGAAAGATATGGCAAATGCTGCCCAGACTATGCGAAACACTGTAAAGAAGGTAAGAAATTTCTTTATCACAACATTTTTCCTCCGTATATTTAAATATAGATACCTCGCATTGCCATAAAATATGAACCATGCAGACTTTGTTCTTGGTATTATCCGCATTAGTTCTCAAGCGAATCTTTCCATAAAATTCAGCCACGCTGGTACACCCACAGCATGACAGCCCAACGAACAGGAACCAGGAGGCAGAGACTACATAAATGTTTGCTAACGATTCTGTACCGCAGAGATCCTGCACCACTTACTGGTCTTCTCTGAAATCACCAGCACTCAGCATCAGCTGCTTACGAGTCTTCAGAAAAAAGAAGCTAGATATATATAAAAAATAATAATAATAAAAAAAATCATAAAACCTAATTTCAGAAATAAATTAGCCATTTTCTCAAGTGTGAACACTTTACTGAGGCATACAGGTAGATATACGGGAAGCCATCACACAATATGAATTCTGAGGGGAAAGTTTTATTTTGCCTTAGCCTCTCTGGCACTCTCCATACTCTAATTTACTATCAGAACCATTACCCAGAACAACACATGTAAGGCCAGGTTTGGCACATCTATTTCTGCTCACGCTACTAAAATTACATCAATCATAGAATACAAAGACATAGGCTGGGGAAAATGGATGACACTTTGCAGTAAAAAGTCTAGGTCATCTGTAAGTACTTAGAAGTACTAAGTAGGTCCAACTCCCTCAAATTCCCCTGCAACTCACCCCCAAAAGGGTAATACCTAGTCCCTGCATTGGGGACAGCATTACTTGAACCTCCAGACCATTTGCCTTTGGTTACTGCAGTCACTGGAAGCACCCAGGAGGTCCCCTAGATCTTTCCCACCCTCAATCCAAAACGGGAAGAGCAGCCCGGCACAGAACCCCCTCCCGTGGGGCAGGAAGGAGGAACTGCAGGAGACTGCCTGGTGAGGAGTGCTTGCACACTCACACCGCAGCAAGAGACATTTTAAGAAAGCGCACATTTAGCCTTCAGGCCGTGAATCCAGTTCAGGGAATACTTGCACCAAGCCGCAGTCACTTTTGTTTGTCCCGCCCTTCACAGACCAGACAACCTGCAAGGCAGCCAATTTTCAAAGCGTGTCCTTTAACAGACAGGAGGAGCATTACGGATTATCATTTGGTTCACATTACCAACCACTCCCAGTCCCCAGGCGCTGGTATAGCTGCTTGGTTTTGCCACTCAGTTGCATAGTAATTTATACTGAAATAGACTGTGTATTGAGCACTTTTGACTGGATGTCTTGAAGGTAAATGTCTTAGAAGTGTCTTGAGGTGAATTTGCTGCCTTTGAGGTTGCTTCTTTCTGCTGGATCTACCAGGACGCCACATGATTTAAGTGACATTATCTACCTTTTTCTCAGTGATTGCATCCATCTTCTTGTTCTTCTTGCTTTTTAATCCCTGCTGTGAAGGGGATTAGAGCAAGATTCCCAGAAGGATTTACAAGCGTAACACTGGGACCACATCAGACAAAGATAATGCTAAGCCACCCCGCTCAGAGCTGCCCAATTGGCCAGCTGTTTTTGACTCAGAAAGCCCCTAGGGACTTGCAGCTCTGCCTTCGGGGATGCACAGCCCCGTCCCAGCTCTGTCCTGGCTCTGTCTCAGCCCCAGGGACGCCCAGAGATCACTACCATTACATAGCATGGGATGACATTAGGAAAAAAACAAACAAACAAACAAACAAGATACATTTTGCTGGAAATCTTAGACACATACGTGATTTACCTGATGTTCATATTGAACAAAACTCTCAGAGAACAGTAGCAGTGCCGTTCCAGGCTCACACAACTTCTATTGCACTAGTGCAACCAATTTTGAAATTCAGGATTTTAAGATGCATGAACAGCCAAAGACACTTAGCTCTTTCACTTGTTCTTCAGTTCAAACATAATGAAAAATTAACCAATTGCTCTTAGTCTTAGAAAGTTTCTTTTAGGATTTTAGTTACTTAGTTTTGCTATTAATTTTTGTCAAAACAAACAAATGAACAACAAAAACAAACAAACAAACAACCCCAAATCCACCCTACTCAATACCCAATATTTTAGTATTTTTGCTATCTGTGAGTAACTAAGAAACCTGTTGAACTTTTTGGAATAATGCAACAGCTTAAGGCATGCAGTGAACTTTCACTGTGCTGTATCTGTACCTCATGAACACTTGTTCTGTACAGTGGAGCTAAGCTTATTTAGAGATCATTTTTATCTTTCGATTCCTCCAAAAGCTGTCTATCCCAGAACATGTACACAGAGTTAAGGACGGATCAAACATCCCTGCACTGACTCCTTTGAAAGCTGATTCAGCTCCCAAACTGATTTTATTCAACAATTGTATTTTTTCTCTCTTTCCTAATAACAACTTCAGGATACATGTGCAGAATTATCCCATGTCTGAAGAACTACAACATAACTAAATCTTCATGGGATTATCAAAGTAATATAGCAGCTCTCAGAGACCCACCATAAAAAACATTCATGTGTTAGCCCCAAGCTATCTGTAGTCAAAAAAATAAACTGACAAAAAAAAATTAGACAAATCCTCAGAGCATAGAACTCCACTCAGAATTTGTCTTCTTGCCACCTGAAAACTCCTGATAGCTAAGAACACCTCACCTCACACTTTGGGGAAAAATATTTCTCCGGTCTATGACAAATAGAAAAAAATAGCCAAAGGGTATTTTACCAAAGTAATATTTGAAGAACCTTATAGATAGGAAAAAAATATATATATTTTTATGGAAAAGGGTCACTGAAGTTCTGTATCACCTTCTTCTTATACCAAACACCTATAAACACTCCCATTAACTGATTATTTCATTTCTTCTCTTACACGCAGAAAAGCCAGCACCCAAGACTCCTCCACCAAACAAACCAACGTCTAAAAGGTCATCTGCAAATGAGGAGAAGAAGCCAGAGGAAGTAACACAACCCCATGAAGTTATGGAAGGTAGGAAAGAATACGAATGAAACAGGATGGGTGTTACCTGAAGGAACATTAGAGACCATTTTCCTGCTCTGGAAATAGAAAAGCAATGCGAGACATTACCAGACAGTTACCAAGCTTGGAACCGCTTGGTTTATAAACTAATTACCTCACCTAGACCTCAAGAAAGACTCTACTGACTTTGCAGAGCTCACTTAAGACAGATGTTAGAGTGTGGTGATGTCTCCTGTGTCTCTATTTGATTTCCACACATATCTTCAAAAAATATGTTACACGCCATTGTCAGTTTTGGACAAAATCCATGGCTGGGAACAGGAAGGGTGTTGTATTTTGGGACAGTGAAGAACTGGCTGAACCAGGATAGGAAAATCTCCTAACAGATTTCTCTAGCTTTAATCAAGCCAGGCCTCATGCAGCTTCAGAAAACACACATAATTTATTTTTTCTTCTGAATGGAAAACATATTGCATTCCTGTGTCCTTTGGTATTCTGTTCCAGCATTTTAAATGATAACTTGGAGATCAGTTTGAACTTGAAGCCTGAAGTAACAACAGCAAAACAAAACTAGAAGTCAATACTGGCTGATATTTTACACCCCCTCCCCCCCCCTTTTTTTTTAATTTGGGGTACTTACCTTTCTGCTGTGGCAATTTCCTGTTACAAAATCAATATTGCAGGTCAAATGAAACAAAATTAAGGAAATTCAAATAGGATCCCACTTGACTTACAGTATTTCAGATATTTTGGGTAGGAGGAAAACCTATTCTGCTCATACTGTTTCTACAATACATTTACACAGGAATTATTCCTCATACTGCAAGATCCTAAGTGTTTGAGTCTGCTGAGAGAGACATTGCATCCGTGCGTTCACCAGGTCGTGACTGTCAGCAACAGCTCAGAGCTTGAAAGACTTTTTTGGAAGATTTGTTCAAAAGCTGAACAACAGGGCCCCGAATCACATGATGCTGCTCTTGATTTTTTCAGGTTTTCAAGAACCAAGCGTCAATTCAGTTGTAATGGTAGGCAGTTACACGGCAGGAATCATAGAAATAAAAAACAAACAAACGCAAACTTTGAAAACAGAACTAAATGGCAAAACATCACAGAGATAACAGTGAGAGATCAAAAGACTAAAGTGCAGAAACATTTACTGTTAGTTTCTGCTGAATAGATCTATAATTTGACTCAAGTTCATGTAACGACATAAAAAAAGGAGAGTCTTAAAGCTGTATATCACAAACAGGAAAAATACCCAAGATATAGAGCAGGAGATGTAGTCAGGTGTCTGTCTTCAGAAAGTTTGTTTTCCTCCTGTTTCCCTAACTCTCTCCTCCAAGTCCAGGTCACAGGTGCATGCTTTAGTTTAATTAAGGCCAAAGGAACAAACCAAAAGTACAGACTGGGAAGGGAAGTGTCCTAGTAGAAGAACTGTATTTTATAAGGTGGTTCCCCTTCCATGAAAAAGGATAGGGACACTGTGTGGCCTCACATACAAACACCAAATTAAAATCTGCCATGCTGCATTCAGAGTTGCTACAGGTTAATTAAAGGTACTAATTAAAACTTATCTAGGCTGCTGCGAAGTCCCAGGCAGACAAATGAAATTCACAGCCCAGGTCAGTCTGGCTCTCTGAAGTATTTATCTTTTGACAGTTACATGAGTCCATAACTGGTAGTTATCAAATTTAACTTAGGTTTCCATGTATTTATATAAACTGACAAAAAACAATGGGTGTTTCAGCAGCTTTAAAACAAATTAAATGCAACTTTACACAGAGCTTTTTTTTTTTTAAGCAAAGACCATAAAAACAAGGTATTATTGCTATTCAAAAGATAAGCAGTTATTTCTAATCAGCATACTAAAAAACAAACAGGTGCATGCATTGCAATTCCAATGCCTTAACATGTATTTTTAATCATAGATGTCAGCCGTGAAAACGTGGTGACCAGTCCTCCTCCAACTACGAAGCACCCTGATACAACCACACCAATCAAAGCAACTACAACTAAACCATCCAGTCCAAAACCCAGTTTAACACCTACTACAAGTATTACCACAAAACCAACAACTACCAAAGAGACCACTACAGCTCGGAAAGATACCCCTGTGACAACAGAGGCACCAACAACCAAGGCAGACTCTCCCACCACCCCCAAGACAACAGAAGCACCAACGACCAAAGCAGACCCTCCAACCACCCCCAAAGCTGAAGAGACAAGTCCTGAGGCCACAGAGGCACCAACAACCCCCAAAGCCGAGGAGACAACCCTGAAAGCCACAGAAGCACCAACAACCAAAGCAGACCCTCCACCTACCCCCAAAGCTGAAGAGACAAACCCTGAAAACACAGAGGCACCAACAACTGAGGCAGACCCTCCCATCACATCCGAAATGGAAGAGATGACCCCTGAAGCCACAGAGGAACCCACGACTGAGGCAGACTCAACCACCACCCCCAAAGCTGAAGAGACAACCCCTAAGGCCACTGAGGCACCAACAACCCCCAAAGCCGAGGAGACAAGCCCTGAGGCCACCGAGGCACCAATGACCCCCAAAGCCGAGGAGACAAGCCCTGAGGCCACCGAGGCACCAATGACCCCCAAAGCCGAGGAGACAAGCCCTGAGGCCACCGAGGCACCAATGACCCCCAAAGCCGAGGAGACAAGCCCTGAGGCCACCGAGGCACCAATGACCCCCAAAGCCGAGGAGACAAGCCCTGAGGCCACCGAGGCACCAATGACCCCCAAAGCCGAGGAGACAAGCCCTGAGGCCACCGAGGCACCAATGACCCCCAAAGCCGAGGAGACAAGCCCTGAGGCCACCGAGGCACCAATGACCCCCAAAGCCGAGGAGACAAGCCCTGAGGCCACCGAGGCACCAATGACCCCCAAAGCCGAGGAGACAAGCCCTGAGGCCACCGAGGCACCAATGACCCCCAAAGCCGAGGAGACAAGCCCTGAGGCCACCGAGGCACCAATGACCCCCAAAGCCGAGGAGACAAGCCCTGAGGCCACCGAGGCACCAATGACCCCCAAAGCCGAGGAGACAAGCCCTGAGGCCACCGAGGCACCAATGACCCCCAAAGCCGAGGAGACAAGCCCTGAGGCCACCGAGGCACCAATGACCCCCAAAGCCGAGGAGACAAGCCCTGAGGCCACCGAGGCACCAATGACCCCCAAAGCCGAGGAGACAAGCCCTGAGGCCACCGAGGCACCAATGACCCCCAAAGCCGAGGAGACAAGCCCTGAGGCCACCGAGGCACCAATGACCCCCAAAGCCGAGGAGACAAGCCCTGAGGCCACCGAGGCACCAATGACCCCCAAAGCCGAGGAGACAAGCCCTGAGGCCACCGAGGCACCAATGACCCCCAAAGCCGAGGAGACAAGCCCTGAGGCCACCGAGGCACCAATGACCCCCAAAGCCGAGGAGACAAGCCCTGAGGCCACCGAGGCACCAATGACCCCCAAAGCCGAGGAGACAAGCCCTGAGGCCACCGAGGCACCAATGACCCCCAAAGCCGAGGAGACAAGCCCTGAGGCCACCGAGGCACCAATGACCCCCAAAGCCGAGGAGACAAGCCCTGAGGCCACCGAGGCACCAATGACCCCCAAAGCCGAGGAGACAAGCCCTGAGGCCACCGAGGCACCAATGACCCCCAAAGCCGAGGAGACAAGCCCTGAGGCCACCGAGGCACCAATGACCCCCAAAGCCGAGGAGACAAGCCCTGAGGCCACCGAGGCACCAATGACCCCCAAAGCCGAGGAGACAAGCCCTGAGGCCACCGAGGCACCAATGACCCCCAAAGCCGAGGAGACAAGCCCTGAGGCCACCGAGGCACCAATGACCCCCAAAGCCGAGGAGACAAGCCCTGAGGCCACCGAGGCACCAATGACCCCCAAAGCCGAGGAGACAAGCCCTGAGGCCACCGAGGCACCAATGACCCCCAAAGCCGAGGAGACAAGCCCTGAGGCCACCGAGGCACCAATGACCCCCAAAGCCGAGGAGACAAGCCCTGAGGCCACCGAGGCACCAATGACCCCCAAAGCCGAGGAGACAAGCCCTGAGGCCACCGAGGCACCAATGACCCCCAAAGCCGAGGAGACAAGCCCTGAGGCCACCGAGGCACCAACGACCCCCAAAGCTGAGGAGACAAGTCCTGAGGCCACCGAGGCTCCAACAACCCTGAAAGCCGAGGAGACAACCCTGAA
>VXAA01005769.1:0-14521 GCA_013399115.1 Anseranas semipalmata
GAGAGGCTCTGCTCGTCCTCCAGGTGAAGACGCGTCTGCTCGAAGAGAAGGGGCTGCGTGGGGCTGGCGGTGCCGCGGCCGGGGAGCGTCTTGGTGAAGTCGGATGAGCCTGAAGGAGGAGAAGGAGAAGGAGGCTCAGGGCCAGGCTCGGGGCACCTGGCCCTGGGAGAGGGCAGCATGGGCTAAGGAGACCTTCGCCCCCATGCCCGAGCCTGGGCTGATCCCAGGAGACAGGGCAGGAGGCAGGCTGGGTTACAAAGCCCCCAGCTCCAGCCCCTCAGCCCCTGCCGAGAGGTTCAGCAAGCACCAGGAGCAGGACGCGGGAGGACGCGCTCCCCGCCACCCACCTGGGAGAGGCCAGGGGGCGCGGGGCCAGAAGGGGCCGGGACGTTCAAGGTGCCCACGGGACAGCCAGAGGCCGCATGCAGGAGCCCAGAAGTCAGGGTGAGGGCTGGGGTTGCTGCAGCCCTGCCTGGGGTCCTGGCACTCGGGGACAGCAGGGACCCCTGCGGGGTGCCAGGATGAGGGCGCTTTGTGGCAGGGCCCCGGCTCCAGCGATAAGAGCAGGGTGGGCCTGGAGGGGCACAGGGGGAGCAGGGCCAGGATTGAGCCCACAGCTGCCCCCGCCTCCCCTGCCCCAATGGCCAGGATCGGTCCCAGCCCCAGCAGGGAGGGGGATGTGGCTGCTCTCGCCCAGCTGCTGGCCCTCCAGGAGGGGTCCTGCTGCCCCACACAACGGCGATGTGTAAGAAGAACGAGAAGACATACCAGCTTACTCCTCTATACCAATAGAGCAGGAATCAGGACCCAGTGCTGCCCAAGACAGGAGGGAGGAAGGCAGACAGAGAGGGAAGGAGACATTAGAGAGGTGCTCAGAACACGCTGCGACTCTATGGAAGAAAACAGGCTGCAACAACAGTCAGGGCCCAGCGCAGCGTCCCACGGCCGCGCTTGCCAGCAAAGCACGACTGCCCCTGGCCCTCCTCGCCCCGATACAGCCCCGCAGCGCAGAGAGGGACCCGCTGCCCCCGCGCTGGCTCCGGCTCCCAGAAGCCGGCCTGGTCAGTTCCCCTCCCTCGGGCTGAAGGCAGGAGCGCGCTTCAGGGCTGCGCGGGGCCCAGGCGCCTGGGGCTCACCCCACACCTCGCTTGTCCAGGCCTGGAGGCACAGGAGGCCACTGTCATGCAAACAGGACCCCGGTGCCAGCAAGTGGCTGCAGCCCAGAGAGGAGAAAAGGGGGAAGGACAGAGACAAAAGGGTGAGGGAGGAGGAGAGAGAAGGGGGCAAGGTGCCTCTGCGTTAGCCCCCCTCGCCCACAGCTCCCCCAGGGCAGCAGCTAGCTCTGCACACTCGGAGGAGGCAGGAGCCCATGTACAGATCCTGCACCCCCGGGCATCACATCCAGGCCCCAAAGGAGGCCAGTCTGCAGCACGCTGGCCCAGCTGCAAAGGTGCCAGTGGGTCGGGTACAGTGTCAACAGGCTCCCCACAGGCACCCCGGTCTGCGGCACCCCTCTGTCCCCCAGCACCATGGCCGTTACCTGGCAGGTAGACATCTACCGGAGGGTCGGTCTCTGACTGCGTCAGGCTCCTGTGCTCGCCACAGCCGCCGTCCTGCAGGACGTCTTCGACGGAGGGAGGGCAGCTACCTAGAACCAGGCGAGAGTGCCGCCCGTCAGAGCCGGCTCTGCACGGCCGAACAGGCTGTCCTCCACGTGAGGGAGAGGGCTTGGCAGAGCCAGGCAGACTGGCCCAGCTCACAGTGCTGAAAGGCCACCTCTTCGTACACAGGCTGATGTCCCAAAACGCACTCAGGATCCCACCAGGACCGCAGTGGTGCGTGCAGCCATCTCCCCCTCAGCAGCACGAGCAGACAGCCCACGGCTATAGCCAGCACTGCCCTGGGAGAAGCCGGATCCATAGCCGGACACCGCTCCCTTGCCGTGCGACATGACATGTGGCACTGAGGAGGGTGGGCAGCAGCTGCATGAGGAATCAGGTGTGGGCTTTCTAGCTGAGCTGAACCCCCAGCCAGGCTCCGGGATCTGCAGTTTTGCCTCTCAGCCCCCCAAGGCTCTCCCACCCCATCCCTGGGCAAGGTCTGAGCATGGGAACAGGGTCGGTGAGGAGTGAAGGAGGCCAGCTCTGCTGACCTACACACAACTACTTGTGCAGAACTTAGAGCAAGGAGAGATGCTCGGCAAATAAACTTGGGAGATTTGTTGATTTTGCTCCCCCACTTCCCAGGAGAAACCCTGGTGGCTTTCTCCACTGAAGCACAGCAGCTTAGAGCGATGGATTTCAGGGGCCAGATGGTTCTGAACTTCTATGTCCAGTGCCCTCCTGTCCCCTTCACAACACAGCAAAGCTGGACACCAAAACAAGGCCTGACAGCCCCCAAGGCCACGTGCACACTCACCCTGCTGCAGGGACGAGGCCTCCTCAATCTCTTCCCCTGCCATGCTCTGTAAGGAGGAACAGCACAAGTTACTCCAGCCTTTGCTGCACTCGACTCCTCTAGCTTTCTCCAGAGAGCTGCACCTGGGGCCAAGGACTCATTTCAGGGAGGGAGCAAGGGGCCAACATTAGCGCCGTGGCACCATGGGTGGCTTTACAGGCAATGGCAGCAGAAATGCCCCGTGGATGCTGGAAGTACAAGGCCCAGCTTCCAGCCCTGCCCCAAACACCACTGGGCTCCTCCAGGAAGGTGCTGGGCGAACGTCAGCCCTGACACACGCTGGCTGCAGCTGAGTGGGGTTCTCCCACCTCCCAGTTCCCAAAGACACGTTAGGTGCACAGGCTGCGTCCCTAGACGTGGAGCCCTGCAGGTACATGGAAGCAGCTGAGACCATTGGCTCAGGGCTACTCGTGCTCACAAGCCTGCCTTTACCCTGTCACTGAGGAAGTGGTGACCCTTCGGGAGGCACCTCACATCCCAGAAGCCCCACAGGACAGCTCTGGCTCAGAGCAGCTCCCCAGCAGAGCACAGACTTACTTCTGGGGAGCTGGTCTCTCTCAGGACCAGCTCACCCCCGCCCAGTGCTGGCTGCGAGTCCGAGTCCTCAGAGAGCTTCTCTTCATCCTCCTCGTGGATCGGGGACGAGGGAGACCGCAGCGTGCTGCAGCAAGAGAAACTCTGTTTGCAAGGAGCCACAGTGCTGCCAGCACCGCGGGTCCTGGCAGATTTGGTGGCGGCACTTCAAGCTGTCACCACCCCTGCCCCAGCCCACCCTCTACCTGCAGCTTAAGGCAACACAGGAGCAGGAGCTCAAACTATTGAGCTAAATTCACCACGGCTCTCAAAATCAGCTACACAGAGAACAGCAGCACTCCTCTGGGGCAGACCCGGGCGGTGTGGAGCTCCGGTACAGCACCAACACAGCTAGCACAAATCCTGCCTTCCCATGGAAAGCAAGGGGCCCAGATCCAGCGCTGCTCCGCACCTTCAGGGCTGCAGCTTTGCTGTGGGGCTCCCTTCCCAGGGGGAAATTTGGAATGGAAAATCATGGGGCGGACACAGACCTCACTTCAAAACCGTGCCCAGCAGCCTCCTTGTGCACCACGGGACATTTAATAGTACTTGTAGGACAGCTCTGACCCCCCAGGTCCTACCAAAGTGACACGGAGGCAGTCACAGTTCCTTTCTTCCAGCCCCTTTTCCTTCTCCTCATGACAATTTGTGAAGATCACATCCTGACATCCCTTTCACGCTAGTCAAGACGAGGTTGCAAACTTCAGCCACCTGGGGACCTGCCAAGCCCTGGGGTGGGCTTCTCTCAGCAGGCAATGACTTGCTGGTGATGAGGAGGTGGCAAAAAGCAGCGAGCAGCTGGAGCACAGCGAGGAGCGCCAGGACAAACGCAGCCTGACCCCGCTTGACTCAGCTTTCTGTATGGCCCTGCGAGGGACACTCCACAGGATCCACACCTACATCCACCACGAGGCCAACAAAGGTGGCCTCAGACAACAACTAAAGGATCTCACTCAGCATTTCGTCCTCTGAAATTCAGGTCACTTCTCTCCCCATTCTTTTGGTCCTTGGGAATTCCATGGAAAGCTGAAATCCAGCAAGGTTTGGATGCCAAATGCAAGTTGAGGGACTAACTGCATTAGAAAGGAAGACATTTCCATCCAAAGTCTGGATGAAATCTCCTTACTAAAGATCCTCTTCCTTTGGATGACAAAGCCAACCCTTAGGAGACATAAGCTGGTCACTTTAGGCTGAACACAGAGGTGGTACCCCAATTCTCTCACTGGCATGAATACCCGCTGGCCTCCTGACATTACAAGGTAGCAGTGCCACCAGCAATAGGACCAGCCAGAGCCCTCTCTCAGCTCCCAGTCTGTGCGGCCACAAGCCCTCAGGGCTCGCAAGAGGAGCGGACCCCTCCGTTCCCATGCTGACCTATCTGGAGACTTGCTCCGCTTGCCCTTTTGGTGGCTGCTCTCCACGGCTCTGTCCATCCCAACAAGCGGTCGGCTTGCAGGGGGCATCCCATCCACCACACCAGAGTAGCTGATTTCATCATACAGAGGAGCTGATGGGATGGAGGGGGAAACAGAGCGAAGGCCATTCAGGGCTTCCAGCAAGGAAATGGGCTCGTAGCCCGGAGGGATGTTGTCAGAGCTCTGTGGGTGAGAAAGAGAGGGGCACGTTAAGGAACCCTCACCAGGCTGGAGACCCCCCTAAGGGGAGGCCCAGCTGCAAGCCAGCCCTGCACCTCCCACACTGCGCTCCCAGGCAGCCCACCACCACAGCCACCCCCAGCCTTCCTCCCCTGCAACAGCCACACATTCCCATTTGGGTTGTAACGCCGATGCTCCAGGACAATTTCCAGAGCAATGCTTCAGACAGGGCATCTCAGTGAGCAGGAACACAGCTGGGCACCCTGCCTGGCATACTAGGGAGCAATTTCAAAAGAGCCAGACAGGGAGGGTGAGAAAGCAGGTTCCTAACAAAGCTGCTAGAAAATGTGTTTTGTTTTGCTTTTTTTTCCTGCTAAAAAGTTCCTCTGATGGTTCAGGGATGCTTCTAGCTCAATAAGCACCCCACTCCTGCTTCCAGCCCTGGTACATGCAGCTGTTTCACAGCACCACCAGCATCACTGAGAGAGAATCAAAGGAGCGACTCTCCAGGTAAGAGCCGGTCCTCAGAAACTACAGCACTTCCACTTTTCCCACAGACTCTGTTCCCCCAGCTGCTAATGCAGGTGCTCTGCCCAGTCACCTTTGCTAAAAGATTGCAAGGGGATCACAGAATCACCAACCTCACAGGCAGGAGGAAAAGCTGCGCCAGTTCCCATTCCCTCTATAACTCACTTAAGTTGCCAAAGGGACCCTTCCAAAGCCATTGAACCAGCACTAGTTTAACTCCAAAAATCCTCATCATCATTAAGGCCCTGTGGACTCAGAGGTAAATGGAGTTTATGCTGCAACCCAGCAGGCCATGGGCAGCCCAGCCCACTGCAAATGAAGAGGCAAGACTGTAGCAGCCCAGGCTTAGATTAATTTAATCTGTTCCCAGCCTGCATCCTCAGGGAGGTTGTTCTATGCTGTACCAAAGACGGTGTGCTGCTGCTGAGCCTGGCCATGAACTCCTGTAGCTTCTGTGCTGGATCTCCTGATCACACAGCTGCCGATGAACCTCCTCAGCAACCTGTTCCAACACAGCCATTAATTTGGGGGTGAGTTGATAGCTGAACTGACTCACCTGTGGTCACAGAAGGAGCTAGATCTGATGGGGGAGGAAAGAATGAGTGGCAGCTGGGGCAAAGAATCAACCTACATCCCCTAAAAAATAGCCTTGTGACATTTATGAGCTTGTGCCCAAAACCACAGCTGGGGATTGTAAGATAACCAAACCAGCTGAACAAGGAATCAGTTCACAGTTGCTGCCACCTGCAGGACACAGGTTCAAGAACCATCCCCACAGAGGCATTCATTTCCAGACAGCAGCTCAGAGGTGCTATTTTGTAGACAGAAAGGGCAGGGAGACAAAAATCCACTGGCTCAAGTTTGGGACATTTTCTCTTGCCTGTGAAGACCAAGGCCTGAGGGTTCAAAGGCTGCTCATTTTGGTTCACTTTGGTGAAAGCTCAGGCTGTGTGGCACAGCTCAGAGGATGGGGGAAGATCTCTCAGCCACTGGCTACAACACCCTGGCTGAAAGCTACTGAGCTTTCAAACAGTCCTAAGAGACACTGCTCTCTCTCCTGGGCCACTCTCCACTACACCACACCTCGAGCCCGTTGCTCCCGCAGGAGTACTAGTAGCTGCTGGCTGAGGCTTGCATGGAGCCAGGGTCACACCAAATTTGCCATAGCCCCATCACCTGAACCAAGCCTGAGGTTTTCTCCAGATCTGACAAGCCGCTTTTCCTCCTCAGTGTGAGCATCCAGGCCAGCCTGAGGAAAACTGCAGCCTCCTTAATACTTCTGACAACTACAGCTGCATTCAATGGGAGTACACAAAGAGCGCACAAACAGACCCTGCCTGGTGTAGAGGCCTCCCTCACCTTTCCCCTTCTGGGCTCCTGGTCCCCCACAATTGCCATTCATGCTGTCCCCAGCATGACATTCCAGTTACAAACTCTCACACCAACTTGGAGAGTCCTCAAAAAACAAGCTCTATCCTTCTTGTTTCTGTAAAAGCAAAACAGCCCATTGCAGCCAGCACTCCTGATGCAAAACCAAGTCCAGCTGTGCCTATTTGTCTACCTCTGCATCCCCGTGAGAAGTGCCCACACCAAGCTGCCAAGGGGATGAGACAAGTGAGAGGAAGCTTCTGGGTGAGCCAGGGGACAGCAGCTTGCCTACAGTCCTACAAAGCTACGAAAATGTCTTCTGCAACCAGGCTCAGGACCCGGAGGCAGCCCCTGAGAGTCAGCATCAGATCCCTGTGGTGAGCTGCTTCTGTCCCGTTTATTCCTCCGCACGCAAGCCAGGGAGGTTAGTGATCGTCTGTGCAGGGTGTGAGCATCGCATCGCTAACACGCAGACAGTACTCAAGTGTTGCAGGCTGTGCAGGGGCACAAGTCAAACCCAGCGCATTAGCAAGCCCTCACGTGTGTAACGCTTTCATGTGCCAGTGACACTGCTGGCAAATAATTGCCATGGGAGACAAATACAACCAAGTCCACTTACTGTTTCCCTTCTAGGTTTCCTGCTGGGCAGGGAGACAGTGTTCACTTTAAGGGGTTTAAAGAGACACTGTCAAGAGAAAACCATGTTTTAAAGTAGGTTTTTTCTTGAGGTTAGTAACACAGAGAGACACCCAGTATCTCCTCACCTCACTCCAGGTGACAGCACCCGTCTTCCTCTAGACACCATGCTCTGCTTTATAACAACCCTTGTGGTTTCTCCCCCTGCCCTATTTCTTAGCCCCAGTTGTAGGCAGCAGGACTACAATGCTGAAGAGGATAGATGGGTAAAACCAGGCTTTTTCTGTGACAATCCTCTTCTGTTCCCATTAAGGCCTGTAAGATGATCTAGAGGCAGATTTCCCTCTCCTCACTGTGACCTCATGTCTCGCCAGAGCCAGCTGTGCAATAGCACTGCTCAGGCAATGAGCTTCTGCCCTCAGCACACCAGAGACATTTGACTCGGCCCTGAGGCCACCATCACTGCATTTTCCATCCCATGCTCACTCAGCTGCTTGCCAGACCCTGATCACTCAGAGGCTGGCACAAAGAGGCCCTTCTGCTACCATTCTGGGAATCCCACTGCCAAGGGATTTCATCAGAATGTGCTGCCACACAGATGTGCGTGCAAGTCGAACTGTAACCCCCATCTGCCCAGCCAGGTTTCCCAGAGTCTGCCACATTTCTGTACCTTCATATTACTAACCCACGAAAGGCAAGGTCCCAGCTCTCTAGAAGGGCTGAGGAAAGCCACTGCACTATCCAGGAAGGCCTCACCCCAAGGCCTGAGCACACCTCCTGAGGTCCCAGGGGCGCGGGCCAACAGGACAAGCAACTTCTGCATGCACGAGCTGCCTGCCCGGGCTGAGACCAGCACCCAGGTTTTGTGTACGGAGTAGCGAGTTACTTACAGAGTGCTCATCATGGTCAACGCTCTGTGCCAGGACAGGGCTGAACGACACCGGTGACAGAGCCCCTGGCTTTTTCCTCACAGCCCGGATCTGCAGCAGGGCACGGAAGGCTAGGAGAGAAGAGCACGCAGGTGAACGCACAGCCATACCAGACACATGCTGGAGCTCCTCGTCAGTGGGAAAAGCACTCTGGGTTCATTCAGACCCCATGAGTCTCAACCTTGGGGTCCAGCTGGCCCTGAATGTCCTGTCAGCATCACGCCTGCCATCAGCTGCTCGCTGGCCAGTGCTGTGCTGGCGAGAGGCTCCGCAACAGCTACGAGCCCAGCCAGAGGGTCAGCGGCTAAAGGCCTGTCTCCAGCACAGCGATCCCTTGGCCCTCCCACCACAACAGCTTTGATCTCCACTCCCTGCCCATTTTCTATCTGCAGATCTCTAATATTGTTAGTTCCTCTGTGCCAAAGGCGCATATGAATGAGCCAGACATCTGTTCTGATGCAGCTGTAAGAACTTGCTTGTACACAAGGAAAAGCCCAGGCATTTCCCTATTTCTTGTTGCACCCAGCCACTCGCAAGATCGGCCTAAAGCCAGAGAGAGGACAGAGGTGCAAATCTATCCTTGCTGCTTCTGCACTCCCCAGATGCAGATTCCCAGCAAGTCCGACACAGGGATACCTTTCAAACAAATACAACCTAATCCATCCCAGAATACAGATGAGATAATGTTGTTCCATGTTTTAAGTTGTGCTACTTATAGTCAAGGCTGTCTGGCACTTCCTCTGATAAGATCTTGCTTTCAGTTACTGCATCTTTGCCAAGTTTGAACTGTTTAGACTTAATTTCTCAGGCCAAACATCTGTCTTAGGCTCTTTTTTCTTTTCCTATGAAGTTTCAATAAGGAACAATGAAATAACTCAGAGACCAAGCACGGGGTAAAATGCATGATCTGCCTATTCCAGCCAAGACACAGGCATTTTCTCAAGGCTCCTATGTCTCTGTGCCTTTGTGAGAAGACATGGAATTTAGCAAGTGCTGCCTGAGTGTCAGAATGGATATTTCATTTTTTCCATCTTTTGGGAGCTGAGCAATGCAGGTTTAAGCAGAACCTCCTAACTCTCCTGGGAGCCTTGAGCGGGAAGAAAATCACTCTGTGCACTCAGTGCCCACCCCGCTGGCGCCCCAACAGCAAGAAGGCAGAATCATCAGACTGACCCACAAGCAAAAGAGAAAGGCAGGAGTATACAGAGTAAGAGGAGAGGTCTGGAGATGGGTGCATCTAACACACAGAAGCAGTTTGAGATTGTCATCGGTTTTGCTTTAAACCACTACCCTGTAACACCTTCCCCTCCTGTCCCAGGAGGGAGGATCGCCTCGCTCCCTGCAGTCAGCGAGAGCTCGAGACCTACTAGCATCACACCATCTCGCTCCAGACAGTGAGGACCACTGCAGCTGCATGCTGGCCCACCTCCACTTTCAGATCTGCGTTGGAGACCCTAGCCCCATGGGTGACTAACCCAGGGCCAGGAAAGCACCACACTGAGTGACCTGGATTCTCAGTCTGTTTTAAAAAAGTTGAGGGAGTCGTGTTAACTGCAGCAGGATGGCACAAAGCCAGTGCTGCAGTTTCAGCTGCACCAGAGCCAATGCTGCCAGACACCTTGCTTAGCAGGTCCAGACAAAGCAAAGGACTCCAAATTGACTGTGCTCTCATCTCTGCCTCTGTGGTGAAGATGAAATAAGGTAGTCAGAGGAAAAAAAATCACGCAAAGTAGTTGGAGAACCCGCCGGTGGGGCTGGATGCTGTCTAGGCCAGATACACTCAGAATAAAATTCTATGTTCCCTCCTTTGGGAGATTTTCCACCTTCCTCACCAAAACACAACAACCACCTACCTGGCACTGCTCAGAGCACCTGCACCTTCAGAGGAGAGGGCAAATGCCCAGGGAGGCACTAGACAAAGGGCTATTCTCCCATGTCCTCCTTCCCTGTTCAAGGACAATTATTTTAGGTGCCAGAAACCTCCAGATGTCAGTCAGAGCAGCAGCATGTCTGGTGCTGAGCAGTAAATAAAATACATCCTCATCCTCACAGCCCATACTGACTTAACAGGAACTGAGGAAGGCAGAAAGACGCCCTTGTTTCCTGGGCACATACTCACGCAGCCTGCAGATGGGGCAGTTGTTGGCCTGGTAGCGCAGGGTGTCAGCGCAGGAATTGCACAGACAGAGGTGTCTGCAGGGCAGAATAAGAGTGTCGCGGAGGTCCGAGAGGCAAACCACACACTCATTGCTGTTGTCGCTGTTCTCGTCATCCGAAGGCTGCAATAAGAGGCAAAACTTTGGCATGCGAATGGAAAGGGCCACGCTGAACCGCCAAGGGACTGTGGAGCCTGGGGAAATTTCCCACCCAAAATTCTGTGAGAGAGCTGGCATCCTCCTTCCGCAGCTCTCAACAGGGGGTTCTCAAGGAGAGCAAGCGCCAGCCCACACAGCCCTGCTACAGACACTCCTTCCTCTTGGGGCTCTGCTCTGAGCTCACTAAAGGCCAGGGAGTAGGGCACTGTACTATGCTGTGAATTCGTGGCAGAGCTGTCTCTTCCCAGAGCCAGGCTGAGCGCAGCAGGGAGCCCCTTTTGGGTAGGGATCCCCTTGGCTGAGGAGGACCGAGAACAAGCTCCCGCATGGAACAGGCTCCTGGGCAGCAGAGCCTTTCTGCCCCACATCTACGGAGAGCAGGTTCCCAGGAGGAGCTGCTGAGTGCAGCAGGTCAGGCTGTCCCAGGTCTGGACAGAAGGAAGCACCCCAGCCGTGCCTGGCCCAGGTCCCACAGCTCCTCTGAACAAGTGATGGAGTGAATGGCTCTCCCACCACCACATCCTTCCCAGTCCCCGGTGCTGGCACAAGCTTCAGTGCAGCTGCGGGAGAACCAGCCTGGGATGTTCATCTGCTCACAGCTAACCTGGCAAAAAGGTCACTGTGAACCCATTCGGTGTGAACCTGCATCATGCTACTCCTTCCATCACTCAGAGCCCCACAGCTTGGATTAAAGTCATTCAGCAAGCTACTTCTGGGAGGAGAAGCCCACCCTCCTACCACAAGGGCTCTCTGCACTGACACCTGAGATCCCCACAGTCTCCCTACCAATGCCACAGAAGTTACACCAGGGCCCTACAAACTGGTCACCCAGCATAGGTCTCCCTCCACTTTTGCCTGTTCTCATCAGAACCACTTCACAAGGCCCCTTTGGTGCTCCAGGGCTAACACATGCTGCACCGTGGGCAACCTTGGTGTAAATAGCCACACACAGCATCTGCTGCTGCCACATCCACACCCGGCCTGCTGGCTGCCAGCAAAAGGCTGCAAGCCTGCCTGTCCCATCACATGCACTCCCCATTTATTTGGGGAGGGTAGGCTTTTTGTTTCCCTATTCATATGGTTCACTAAGTATAGCAGGAAGAACAGAAATGGTCCCGGACCAGTTGTCTGATAAGCCACAGATGTGTGATGGTTGGACCAAGAGATTCATCACATGAGCCTGGAAGACCCAAACAGAAGCTTTCAATCCTCTTAAAAAGATTTAGTGCAAAATAAATCTTCTCCCTCCTGCCTCTTCAGGTGCTACCTGTTGGCACAGGCAGACAGAGATCACAGCATGCTTTGGGCAGGACACCCCATTGCTTGGAGAGGAAGTCTGGCTACTCCTTTGTTTGCAAATCACACACTAATACACACAAGAGCAGTCTGAGGCCAGCACTTGGTATGCTCTGCAGCCCAGGTGGCAGCAAAGGGCAGCTCTACGTAAGGCTAAAGCAAGCATGAAGCAGTCACACAATCTGCTTGGGGCTGTGCAGCAAGCTGGGATTCAGCAGAAACTCCTGCCTGAAGATGGGCAGTGTTTCTGGTTTAGGCATTTGCGATTTGCGTATACATCCCTTGATGTTAAGGATGCTGTGCTCCCTCCTGTAGATGAATCCAGCTTGCTCTCTGGACAAGCAAGCCCTACGTAGCTCAGTTCCCTGCAATGCTACAGGAACTGGGAAGCACCTAGACCGGCCAGCAGCCTCAGGGCACCAAAAGCAGCCATCAGGACTGCCCCTCCAGGCTCTGAAACACTGATGGGGCACGGCTGCCCTTCTCTCCCAGCATTCCCTGCCCCAGGGAATATCCTCAAGAGCCTAAGACTATCTAAAATTATCTCAGCACAACTACATTGGTCGTTCAGGTCTTACAACAGCGAAGGCCTGCCATCCCTGGGCTTCCTCAGCGCCTGCAGTAATGCCACAGACTTGGTGGTCATTTTGGGAAATATCTTCACATCGCCCTGCCAAAACTCGTGCGGAAGCCTGCAAGCGGAAGGTGAAGGCTGGAAACGCACAGCTCAGGGAGCAGGAGCCTTCTGGGCACCTTTACCTTGGTCTCTTGGTTGTTTTTGTTCTCGATGCCATAGATCTCCTGAAGCAGGTAGCTCACCCGGTCAACCTAGGGAAGAAGACAACAGTTGGAGTGTCAGCTGCTCTGTCATTGCTGTTTCGTGATCATCTTCCCTCCTTCCCTGTGTCAAAATGTCCATGTCACACCCAAGGCAACCAGCTCCCCTAGAGCTACAGGAAAATGTTAATAGAAACAAACATTACAAAGGATAGCTAGGAGAATCAAGTCTGTCCTTGCTCCAAAGTGGTGCTTGTCCCATCTGGTCTGAGCTGGGAGCCCAACTGGCCACTTCAGACACTACCAAGATCATCTCAAACACACATCCTCTGCTTGTCTCAGAGATCACGAGGAAACACATGCCCAAAGCTCAAACAAGCCGGAGGCGATGAGCCTTCTACAGTCCCTTCTTTCTGTGAAGCACTGCTTAACTCTAGCCAAGATGAATTTCCACCCATCTTTGTAAACTCAGGAGAGGCTAGGCATGATCGCCATTCTGGTGCTGTGCCAACAGCTCATTATTGGCACATCAATGGCTGCACTACACTTCCCTCTTCATCGCCTGCGAGTGGAAGGTCAAGCTACTAACGACAGACAAACTATCTCCCTTAGCATGAGAAGCATTTGAGGGACAACACTACATTAGTACAGTGCCTTTTATTACCATCTCCAGACCCTTGGTGGCATCTCTAAATTGGGGTGCGTGGGCACAGGTGGAAGTTGCTCAGCCCCAAACGCAGGACGAACTCCTCTGAGCTATGTCTTTATGCAGACGTTAGCAGTCGCCTGCAAACTCCCCCGAGCAGCTGAATGAAAGCAGAGGCAAGAAAGGCTGATGGTTCCAGTCCTCTCTGCACTGCGCAGTGTTCTCCACGCTCCATAGCTCAGCTGGCAAGCACAGCATGAGACTCCAGCAGCTGTGAGGAGCAGCCTCTACGGGGATGCACAGAGCTACCAGTCTCACAGGATTTGCTGCTACATAGCTTCCCCAGGGCAAGGTGTGCTCCTCCTCACAAAACCCAGCAACAGTTGAAATGGTGAAGCAGCTGCAAGGTATCAAACTGACACATACGGTGAATAGGGGAAGGAGATGCTTTCCTGTCACCTCCAGCAACTGGCCAGTTGACACCGTGCACTGAAGCCAAGCCACTGGGTTTCAATGGCTTCGGTGGCAATGTTTCAATGGCTCGGCATTCTCCCAGGACTTTGGGCATATCCATGTGTAATCGGCCTCTCTCCCCCTCTTCTGTCAAGCCAGGTGTTCAGAAGAGCAATGGCTGTGCCGTGGGATTTCAGTGCTGCAGAACACACCACATGCCAAGATGGGGGCAGAAGCTAGTTATATCCAGACTGCTTGCCAGTTTAGAAATGCTCTGAGCTGGGATGCAGCAGCTTTAACAAACTAATTCCAGAGTCTCCCCATTTAACTCAGCGTGTGGCTTACAGACAATCTGTTCTAGGCCTGCATTTCAAGGCAATGAGGTCAGCAGTTGGACTGCCGAGCAAAATCCTCTGCAGTGTCTCACAACTCACCCAGGAAGTTTGGGAACAATTATGTGGGAGCTGTCCTTTTATAACTCAACATTTCAAAGAGAGTCTTGTTACAGCATCCTGACTCCTCGGAGGATCACGATGAGTGATAGTGAGTGCAGAAGTGGTCAACTCAAAGAGCAAAAGACATCAGGAAGGGAGAGGCCAGAGTCTCTGCAGGATTTTGTGTTCATTTTACTGCTTGCCTCTAAAAACCCCATGAGAAGCTCACATCCCAGTGAGAAAAGGGTGAGCAGTGCAACATAGCTCTTACTACAAAAATCTCTAGGTTTTAAAACAGTAGGGGTAAATAAGAAGGAGTAGGTGATATTGCACAATGCAGTCCTTCAAATTCTTGCTTCTCCAACCCATCCTGCACCACGTCAGCCTTCCAAAGGCTTCTGTTGCTATATACAGCCTCGGCTGATGCACATGGGAGCCACTGGCCAAGTCCAGGTCATACTTTTCTGCTATTCCATCTGTTTGTATTCAACCTTTTTTTTTTCTTTTTTTTTTT
>VXAA01005769.1:14537-55837 GCA_013399115.1 Anseranas semipalmata
TTTTAGAAAAAAAAAAAACAGGTTGGTACATACATTATAACTGATCTTGGCTGAGAGATCAAAGCAGTCCAGCTCATTAGCTGCTGCTTCCTGCTCCCAAAGAGCTTTAGAGATCAATGCATACACAAGGCACCTGGGAATCCTTGCAGTGGAAAAGAGGGGAAGGCAAAAGAAAAGCAGTGATGGGGAAGCATTTACAACATTATACAGATGGATTACTCCCAACATATACTCCGTACCTCTGCTCTATGCTCTTACGGGTGCAGATGCTACGCTAGTTTCAGTGGTACTGTGTGTTCTTCTAGCAAGAGCTTACTTCTATTTTAAAAGCCATGGGAGAGAACATATAAGCATTAAATTTTACAAACTGCCAAGAAAAAAAAAGTACCCACAACCAAACACTGAGTGGGAAGGATACATGCTCTGCCAGTAAAGACAGACAAGCACACACTGTTTCACTGCAGGAATCAGCTAACCATATTGTGGTAGGGTGGGAACTTCCCTAGAGAGCACTTTCAGCAAGACAGTCCTCCATTTGGGAAGTCCAGAGTGCTAAATGGAGAATGGAACACAGTGCATTAGAGTGCACAATAATCCAACACCGATTCAGAGAGCTCACAGCCATGTAAGCATTGTCATAAAAAAAAAAAATAAGGCAAGATAAACAAGCTGCTTTTTGTCAGCTCACGAATGCAGTGTTTGTCTGCGCAGAAGAAAATGTGAGAAAGAGGTACGGCTGGCATGGCACTGCTCTGCTCCCTCGCAGCTATGCCAGCCTTTTCCAGCACAGCACACAAGCTCTCCCTTCAGAAGCATGGCTCTTCCAGACGTTCCCACTACGAACCTGCCTTTGCATGCTCTGTGGACTCCTTTCTGGAACCATCTCTGACTGTCAGCAGTACATGTGGGACCCAGAGCTAGCAACTAGCCAGGAACCATGCTGCAATATAATGAAGTTAAGCACTGAGGAAGGAGGAGCGCAGGGCTCAGAACAGATGTCAGGCTGGAGCGGCCAGTAACCCACCACCAGCACTGGGATAAAGCTCGGGCAGCGAGGGCAAATACTGCTTTCACTGGGCATGAGCGAGGCTGAAGGACAGGCTGTGACTGTCTGCACAGCACTGGTGAGGCAGACAGTGGATTACCGCACACAGTTTTGATATACGTGGTTAACTGATACCATTTAGTGTCTCTCTTCTGGCCTAGGACATCTTAGAGCAAATGACTCATCCCTGAGTTTATCACAAAGTGTCTAATCAAGACACTTAATGACCTTCCTGGTACTGGAAGGCTATTTAATTCAGATGAGAAATATCCTAGCCATCAATCACTAGCAGCTGAAGTCAAACACACTTAAAGCAGAAACACAGCACACACCTGGTGGTGAAGGGATCAGCCATCAGAACGCACCCTGCCACAAAGCTGGGGGTTGGCATCTGCATGGCCTCACTGGGCACCTTCCTGGGACAGATGCCTCAGTGCAACACAAGTTTCAGGGCGCAATCCAAGAGCTGGGTGAAACAGCAGCAGCCCATGGGCAGCCGGTGTAGATGGCCTGAAGGATCTCTGGCTTCTAGCTCCAAAGGTCGAGAATGAAGAACGCCCTCTAACAAACATTAGTGATTCACCCTCGTAAAGGTCCGTGACAGGGCGATCCATCTTCTCAGAGAAAGGAACACTCTCTGTATAGAAACTCCAGGAAGACTGAGGCTTTTTTTTTTTTTTTAAGAGTAGACTCAGCAAAGGAAAACCAACAAGCTCCCTGTTCTTCCAGCTTGTCTTCCTCAGTCATGTAACTTGGCTGAAGGTGGGCCGACTGAAAACCACAGCTTGTCATCTGAAACATTTCACATTTCCCTCCCATCTGCCTTTTACCCTGCACACACCTTGAGGCTCTCACCCCACAACAGGCAAGCTGGGCAGCTCACACTGGAGCTGCAGCACAGCGCTGGGGTGCAGGGTCCCCGATTTGTGCAGTTCTGTCCAGTCCAGGGAGAGTAAACCGGGTAGCTTTCTGCTGTACTTAAAGTACTTAAAAATATTCTAAACTCTCAAGGGCAAGAAGTTTGCACCTTCTGCCTTGTCTGCTCCAAACACCAACTCCATAACCACTCAGTTTCAACACAGACAGCTTAGAAATCTTATCTGAAAGCAGTTTGCAAGATAGGTTCTGCAGACAGAAAGCCATTTACAGCTGCTGCTCTGAGGCAGCCAGTTTGCATCAGCACTGGGAGAGGGACTGTTCATCCTAACACAGCCATCGGACAAGATAACATGCTGGAACAAAAAATGCAACCAGAAGTCATAGAGCAAAATGATTTTTAGAAAAAAAAAAAACAGGAAAGACTACGTCTGTCGGTCATCCATACTGGGAGCTAGTTCTCAAAACAGGATAGTCCAAACAAAGTACTGCAGAAGTGCCCGAGGAGGAGGAGGGAGCCCCAGCAAACCAGGAACTGAATGGAGGAGGTAAAACTGCAGAAAAGAGTCAAGCATGGGTAACAGGAGAAGATGAAGAGCTTCAATGTGTAATGTTTGGGGAGTGGAGGAGAAACAGATGATGCAAAAATGTATTTCTGCAGCATGAAGCACAAACCTAAACTTATCCATGGTTATCACTCCTAGACGACAACACAAAGACTATGTTCAAGAACAGTGATGAAGAGGAGGCCACTGCATCCTGTGTGTACTGCAGCGAGGATGGAGGCCATGGCAGCAAGGATGGGAACAGTCAAGTTTCCAAGCAACACGGAAGTAATCACAAGATGTGGGAAGAATCCAGACAAACCTAGTGAGTAATGCTCAGACATGACAAGAGCTCCAGCAATGAAAAGGATGACTACCACCAGATGCAGGAATGGTAGGAGGAAGCTGGTCAGGTACTGAAAGTCCCCTCATTTTAGTCAAGTTTTAAATAAACCACTGCTCTGTGAGAACTCCAAACCACCAGTGATCCCACTGCTCTCAGTACAACATGATCTGCTGGGTTCCTGCCTCTTAATTCGTGTCTCTTAAAGCCATGCACCAGATTAACATTGGCTTGAACTGACCTAACCTGAAGAGCATTACCCTTCGTACATGCAAGATGCATACTGAAGCTGTCAGGCTATTTAAGACAGTTTCTCAAAAATCAGGGTGTCTCCCAGATACACTTGACCAGCTTATTCGTATGTTTTACATCATCTCTTCTCTTTCTCCAAGACATTTCAATTTGATCCTTGCAGCAGAATCGCTACCAGATTTCCTTTCAGAAGCTTAAACTCTTAGCAATCTTAGCACTCTGCTGTTGCTTAATTTACCTCCCTCTGTGCAAGACAGGTTGCAATTTCAACCTCGGTAAGGCTTTGCACAGCTTCTGTGCATCACACCACACTGGGCTGGGCTGAAAGAGGGCTACAGATCCCTAACATTCTCCTGTTTGCCAGTCTCCCTTCTTACCTTCCCCTCACGATGTGTGCAGTCTGGCACATAAACTACAGCGTCAAAGACGGTGTCTGTGCCTGCTCAAGTCCCAGGATACTCACAGGGGACAGGCAAGATGGGCCAAAAGGTCTCAATCCCTGGCGACTTCTCCAAAGATACTATGGACACAAAAAGGAAGCTTGTGCAGGGAAAAGACATGCCTAAGATCCCCTAATATCTTAACATACACGCATGTGGAAATCTAATATAGTTTTCAGCCTCTGGGTAGGACACAGGGAGCCTGCAAAGATATCCTTCCACAGCACAAAACACAGAGCCTAAAGCGACTGGGCAGTGTGGACAAACAGATGTGCTTCACATTACTGAATGCATACAGCGCTTACACTCACTTATGCAATATTAATTTATGTGCACCTATACAGAGATGGAAACATCAGTACTGTGCCATGTCTAGTGGTTCTGCCAGTTCTCTATCTGTATCTGTTCAAGCAACAAACGCCTGCAAGGCAGGAACGTATAAGGAAGCCTGGATCTATATATAGTGCCTGACTCCCAGAGAAGGACAAAGAGACCCGCATGATTGCTCTGCCAGTCCCACACTGCCGTATTTGTTCCCCCAACGCACACCTGGCTGCACAACATCTAAAACAACACTAAGCAGCAGCTGGCTGCCTCTGCATGTGTTATCTGAGCTAACTGGCCGAGGCTCTCGCTGAACTAACATCAAAGCTTCCCACTGGGTACAGCTGGGCACCTGTGGGACACCAGTAAACGTCTTTAATCAACAGGAAACAGGTACTTACGATCTGCTTCTGTTTTAATGGCTTCACAGAGAAACTGCCATCAACATGCTAGGAGGAAAAAAAAAAAAAGAAATGCATTAAACAGCCGAAGTGTACAAATTAAGGCAGATTCATGATCAGAATTGTCTGCTAGCTAAGGGAAGGGTGGCACATGTATATAACCAGGACAACCCGACTAGCAATCACTCCCAGCAGGCAGTGGAACAGGACATCGGTGTGCTCCTTGTCTGCTCCAGTGCGGAGCTAGACGGACCTGGCTGAAGTGGGTCGGAGCATACCCCAAAATCCACTGGACACTGGATGCTTTCAGGTTGCAAGCAGTTCAACTGGGTGCAAACACTTCTTCAACATGCCCAGCACTACTTGGCAGGAGGTATTTGTTAACACCCTAGATACCATACAGAGTCAGAGCCACTCTTGAGGCCAGAGCCCCAGGAGAGCACAGGGGTGGCATGAGGCTGAGCAGAAGGCTTGTGCACCGCATGCAGAAACAAGTGCTCCGCATCACCATCTTCAGAGACGCAGCGACCACCCCTAGCATTTCATTTGCTCAGTGGCAGCAGGCACAGCTGGAACAATTCTGTATATACCTGGTGTCAGAACTAGTGTTAAGAAGTATGCTACTTCTGTTTTCTCCACCATCCACAAGGGCCAAATGAACTGAACCAAACCAACCCCTCTTCCAGAGTACTGAGAGCAGGGAAGGAGATTTAAGGCAAACTCCAGCAGGCCCTGCTGGTGTGAACAGTTGCAGACGTGCATCTGTTTGCTGAATTAGTTTCAGAAGGAAGGGACAACAACTTTACACCAAAAGACAAAACAGTCCTGTTTTCCAGGCAAACACAAAGTGCCAAGTTTCTGCCTTTGAGAGAGCTACAAGGCCAGACTGTGCAGTGTCAAGGTTACTATTCTGTTCTTAAAGATGCACACGAATAGCAAGTTACCAAGGTCTGCTGGTCTGCCAGTCCTCTGAGCATGCTCTGGTGATCAGCAGCAGTGATCAGCAAGAACCTCCTCTGGATTTATGTATGTACACTTCAAAAGCTGCAATTATTCTAAGGATGGGGAATACATTTTAATTAAGCAGGGAGGAGAAAGAACTCAACAAGCACTTTGCCCTCTGACCTTTAATAAAAGCAAAGATTTGGATCTTGTTTTAAGCATTCAGCTGGAAGATCAGAAATAAGAACTGGCCCCACCGGACAGCATCTCCCTCGCACAGCACACACAGACTGGAAAAAGAAGGGGAGCAGTTTCATTCCTTGAGCTCAGACCTGGACAGTGGACATTAGACAGCATTGATGGAATGGCCTGACCAGCTTTAGTTGCTTCCCAGTTTTATTATGTGTTGGTTCAGCTCTCTGAACACCAAGGGGGACATTTGCCATCGTCTCTGCGTACCAAACAGCTCAGAAGCTCTGCACAGTACATGGAAATTAGTTATAATCCCTGAAATCCTGCTTCCAGAGCTGGAGCAGTTCAAGCCACTTTCCAAACTCATGAGTCAGAAATTTCCAAAGCTTCACTTTTGCCCTCATATTAATACATTCCCAGTACGCACCAGACCACTCTGCTGGGATTGGCACTATTTTCCTCCCCCAAAGCCAGCTGCATTACTGTGTGCTCAGGGTTTGCAGCTGTCTCGGACCAAAAACATTACAGAACTGGAAAAATTCACAACAGCTATAACAATCTCCAGCATATTTAACATGCACTGGGAAATGTGGCACCTTCTGATACCAGTCACAGCCTAGGTGCTATTTCTCACAACTGTGGGGACCAAACTTGCTCCACGGGAAGATACTTCAGGGGAAGATATTTCTGTAAGGCACGATTATCAGGAGCTGGCCATGGGATGCAAGAATGGGAAGCTGGGACAAATCCAAGTCCAAGTGAGAGCTCTGCTCCCTGACCACAGAGGCTGGGCTTACTTACTGCAACAGCACTAAGTTTGGATACTTGGAAAACAGCAATTAGGCACAACTGTAAGTAAAAATTGTACTTGCATCACCAGATCCAGAACAATCTGAACCTAGCTACAACCAACAAGCTCTCAAGGCAGCAGCCATAGGAACACAGGTGAGTCTCGCAGATGTGGTGAACACACATGGAATACTTCAAAATCAGGTTGCAACGTGCAGGAAGCTCGTGGTCTCATCTGTTTTTCTTTCCTCAGAAACAGCTGACCATTCCTTTTGCAAGGCTAGAGGGTCTCTGCCTACAGCGCTGTCCCACCAAGCAGGCTCCAAACTCTACAGCCTTCCCCAATGCCTGCTGCCCACACTGTCCTCTCCCAGGTGCTGCTGAACAATGAGTGAGGGATTCCAGAGACTGTTTCATTGTTCAGTATCAGCTGGATGAGGCAACTAGAAGAACAACCCTGCCCTAGTTCCAGGGGTGCTGCAGCTGCCCATCTCATTTCTCACAAATCTCTAATTGTCAGGAGTAAATCCAACACATATTAAGTCCAACAAAAAAAGTGACCTGGAACACTTAGAGCATCTTCCCACCACAGGGCTTCCTGAGGACTGACTGTGCTTCCCAGGCCCTCTGACTCACCTTGTCACCATCCACACTATGCACCTAGGAGGAGCAGGATAAGACCTGGCAACTTACTCCTGGACATGGCAGGAACTGAGCAGACTGAGGAGAAGTCAACCCACATGCCAGCCTGGAAGTGGGAGTTTCTAACAGCACAGCATTGATGCTGCTCCCCCCTACATACCCAACTCTGCTCCAGCATCTCTTGCCTCATCTTAGGATGTCGCTACATGTGTCACTTGCCTGGGACACGTGTCTGCAGTATTACCACAACCAGACACAACATGGAGTGGTTACGGATCCTGTAACTGTTTGCAAGGTCCAGGTACCATAGGAAGAGACACTTATCACGGCTTGTGCTGAGTCTCACCATATAGCAGCGGTCAGCTACATATAAACACGCCACTGAAAAGTAGTGGAGTTCCAGGTCTTTATGCTGGATGTATCCTAACTCTTTAAAAGGGCTGGGTCCTATGTGTAAACTGAGGCCAAACAATGGTGCAGCAGGCTCTGGACACAGCAGATCCAGTTTTGCAAACTGATCACAAGGCCTCAAAACTGCACAGTAGCAGCCTTGATCAGTACCTACCACTCTCAGACATCACAGACACCAAGGCACACCCTCTCCCCACACACAGGAAACACCAGCTGCAATTAGCTGACCAGCTCAGGTACAAATGATAATTACAGGCTGCACAGCAGTTGCTGCAAGCAGTTATTTGTACTACAATAGAACTCAGGAACCCCAGTCACAGGCCAGGACTCCAGTGTGCTAAGTGGTATATAAATACGAACTAATGACCCAAGGAAATGTTTACATATACAATTACATGGACAGAAGGAAAAGAACTCCTTTACCTTTTCAAATGCAGCCAGAAGAACATGGGCATGACCTGTCACCTCAACCACCACTGCAAAAAGAGAGAACGGTCCTGGTTAAGCCTTGAAAACAACACAAGCATGATACCACCATGAGCTGAATTTTAGTCCATTTACTATTTCTAAACTGCCACCTATTCTATCCTCATCTCCTCTTGCAGTTTAAAGGATCTAGGGAACTACATATGGGTCAGCCCCACCTCGATCCCTGGGAAGGTGATGGAACAGCTAATCCTGGAAATTATTTCCAGGCACATGAAGGAGAAGAAAATCATCAGGAGCAGTCACCATGGATTCACCAAAGGGAAGTCATGCCTGACCAACCTGATAACCTTCTATAACAAAATGACCAGCTTGATGCATGAGGGGAGAGCAGTGGATATTGTCTTCCTGGACTTCAGGAAGGCCTTTGACACTGTTCCCCATAAAACTTTCATAGAGAAGCTGCTGAAGTATGGGCTGGATGGGCAGACAATGAGGTGGATCGAAAACTGGCTGAACAGCTAGACCCAGAGGGTAGTGGTCAGTGGCACAAAGTCTAGTTGGAGGCCAGTAACGACTGGAGTATGCCAGGGGTCATCAGAAAAGGCCCTGGGGGTCCTGGCAGACACCAAGTTGAACATGCATTAGCAATGTGCCCTTGCTGCTGAGAAGACTAATGGTATTCTTGGCTGCATGAGGCAAAGTATCGCCAGCGGGTCAAGAGAGGTGATCCTCCCCATCTATTCAGCACTGGTGAGGCCAAACCTGGAGTGCTGTGTCCAGTTCCGCCTCCCCTCCAGAACCTTGCCTTCAGTTTGGTTCATCTCGCACTCTTGCAGAGTGAGAACAAAACCCTGCTGGACTCTGCGGTGGGCCCTACGCAGACATGCCTACATCTACCAGTCTTGGTTATCTTGGGTGCTCCAAACTACACCACTTTGTTTTCAGAGGTTGGAAAGGGAAAGTAAAACAAAGAGCTCAGTGGAATTCTGCTCCTCCCTCATATTCCTGTTTTTAATTACCTGAATATATCACAGAGATGAATAAATCCATTTGGTTTAACAGCAATTGGCAGCCCTTCCAGCCCTGGTACATACCACTTTATTACCATCTAATCCTACATGCTTGTAAATCTTTTATTTCTCATATCATTTTTGGACAGTGAAACATCTCTGTCCAGTTATCTGATTTTTTCCCCAGTGACAAATATCCTGCCTTCCCTCTTCCAAACTTGAGGCCTCCCTCTTAATACAACAGCATTCAGAAGGGGCTGTCAGAGGTTTCTGTACTGTATTCATGGCTCCCTCAGCAAATAAAAGCATGGGGAAACACAGGTGCCAAATAGAGGAAACCAAGGCACAATCCCAACCTCTCTGGCTCAAGACTCTGAAGTTCTGTTCAGCTCCGAACAGATTGGTCCCCACTGCTTACCTACGTTCAGACTCATTGCATGGAAATGGGAGGCAGAGGTCTTGGAGGAGTCACTGAAGGAGGGAAAGGTATGTCACCACCTCGCCCTACCTGGACCTACGAGAACCTGTGCTGTGCTCAGCACATGCAGAAGAGTGTGCAGACACCACTATCAGCTCCGTGCCAGAAAGATAACAGATGAAGGAAATGACTCCTGGGATTTCTAAAAGTGATGGGAGCTTGATAGCTTCTTTTGCGTCCCCAGAACAGCAGAGGCAACAAGAGGAACCATTCACGGGATTCTGGCACAGAGATTGTATTTGGAAACAGCAGAATGTGGGATAAGAGAGTCCAAGCCTGCAGATTTGCTAGATGACCAAGAACGGTCATAGCAACTAGGCTACAATCAGGAATGTAATGGCATGTAGAAAACAGGGCTAAAACTAGGAATTCATCTGCATGTTCCCTCCCTGCCAGCCAAGAGCTAGCTTGTTGTAGCTCACTCAGTAAATGAAATTCATGTCCCTCACTGCGGTCTGAATAGCCAACGAAAAAATAAGAGATATTGCTTCCCTTCATATCCTGCTCATTCAAGCAGCACATACAGCTGGAGCTGCATGGCACCTTCCCTCCGTTAAGGATTTCTGTACCTTTTACCAAGAGCAATTCCACTGGCAGGATGGAGAGCGCTAATATTACAAGCTCACGTTCTTCAAGGAATGCAAACATCTCCTGGCAGAATTCAGGCCAAACCAACATCTTGCTGACTGTTATTTTAATTTGCCATTCAATTTTATTTCACACAAGTAGTTACAGGCCAGCTGTAATTTTCCAGGTACTCCAAACACACAAGGTCAGCTTGTTCCAGTCTCACCAGTTAAAAAAGAACCAGAATACACAACAATTTCCTCCAATCTCGCTCAAGAGTCACATATTTTTGTGCCAATATTCTTTCCAGGAGAGGATTTAAAAGCAATTGCCTTTCCAGGTTATTAAAATAGATGACAGTACACTATTGGCTAAGAGCAGACATGGTATGTGCATAAATGTATGCTTCCCATGCTGCCTCCTGTTCCATTTTTGGTCTTTCTACACATGCCCACCACAAGAAAGTACAAACATGTTGGCAAAAGCTCAATAAACAGGGGTAGGTGTTTGATATCTATGGTCAAGAAATACATATATGTCAATATTACTAACAGTGCCTGAATTCACTAAAAATAGATGCACTTTAAAAGTAATTTCTTTTATGTTGCACTATGCTTTGTTAGTCACACTTTAAATTGGTTCGTCCAGTTCTGTTTCACTTTGCTCGGAGGACTGTAAAATAACGCATTGCATTTCTGGGCACTTTCACATAAGAAGCAGAGCACAGTAACTGCAATAAACAATACAATCAACACTGGATTTTTTTTCCCCATCTCATTTTTCTTAAATTTTGTATAAAAAGTTGCAAAAAGCAGAAGTGAAATGCCGGTCCTGCTGGCCACGACAGCTGCCAGGTTTAGAGAAAACATGACTTTCTTGTGCCCCCTTCATTGCCAATGCTCAGAATGAGTGCAAACACACAGAGCCCAAAAACACACACACCCTAAGAAAAATATTGTGCAAGGTGATTAACAATCTAAACATTTACCAGCCATTCCTCTCTAAAAGGGCTGCGTGCTTCAAAAATAATCAACAATATTATTTCCCATCACACCTTTATTATAACCATTCAGCTTCCTTTGAGGGAAAAAAAAAAGAGAGAATTTTAAACTGCTGAATTTTAAACTGCTGAATGAATCTGTATTTGGAGTCACTTGTTCTGATTTGGGCTGGGCACTGGTGGCAGAGCCAGGACCTAACCCTAGCTCTCCTAAACACCATTCCAACACTAACTACCTGGCCATTTTTCCTGTCAAAAATGGAGGTTTCCTTTAAAAGTATGTCTTTATGTCAGAGTCCGTAGTTAGTTGGACCCTTTTAACAAATGGGAGTTAGGGGGAATTCCTGAAACATTTTCATTCTGGAAGAGCTTCCCCAAACCTTTGCTGCACATAAAACACTTTCATTGTTGGAGAATGAGGCCTTCCCTGAAGGGTCACATAACCTGCAGGAGAGCCAGAAGGCTGAGCGAGAACAACGCCATGCTTACCATCCCCTTCATCCACCACCGCGCGGATGACCACAGGAAACACACCACGGTCCAAGTCAAAGTTCAGCTGCGGGAAAGAAAGAAGATGAGTTTAGATGATTCACACCAGGCTGAAGACTTGCAATAGCATTAGCGTCAGAGGAATGAAGTTACAGGATATCAAGCTTTGACCTACAAGAGCAGCAGCCTGGAGCTTCTCCCACCAGAGGCTGTGAGGCTGCACTACTGCCCCAGCCATGCCAGTGGGGCCTCTGAGATGATGAGACTTCAGCAAGTACTACTTCAGCAACTACTATAGCTCAGAAGTTTCCCCATTATTTATTGATGAAGTAGCCCCTTCTGATGGGCCCACAATCACTGGTCTCAAAGGAACACGCTGAACTCCTGATACAGCAGGAAGATTTAAAATTCAGACACCAGCTTTTGAAGGGAGTCCACCAAGATGGCACTAAACACCAACAATGGCTAGCAAAGCAAAGGATGTCAGTCTGAATCTTAGATGGTATTTAATTCTCACTAATTCAGATATCCTAAAAATCTCCTGAATGATTTGTAGCTGGACAAGTTTCTCAAGATATAACTACTGCCATAGTTTTGCTTACATATAATAAGATATACAGCAGAACACATTATGCTCTCTACACTAAAAAAAATAATAATAATAACTCTTGTATGAAGTTCTTGAAGATGTAAGAAAGAAATCTGTAAAACTTCAAGCTCACGCAATACTTTAAAGAAACACCAGACTGACCTCCATTTCTTGGCATGTTATGAAATTTAGATCCCCGACCTTCTAATGGACAAGAGTGAAAATTTAAGATCTCAATTGAGTGCAAGGAAAATAGACTCAATATCTTCCTTTGCCTTGCACTTCATTAAAGCACTTCAAAAGCTCCACGTGATCTTATAAACACAACAAAAATGCAGCCTTACAAACACTGTCCTAAGCCAGGAACAAAGTGGCTCAGAAACTGAATTTCTGGTGTTTTTGTTAATTACTGACTTGGTTTTCCCATCTCATCTCTTGCCAAGAGAAAAAAGGATGTAATTTCACCGTGGTGCTCCAGGTAGTCCGCTTTCAGTTTCCCAGTGAAAACGGAGACTCAATTCAAAGCATCACAGTGCTGTTCAAGTAGTGCTTTGGGGCCTCCCGCTCCTTCCCTGCGCCCCAACACCATTTGCAGTGTGATTTCCTCCAGCCAGTCTCTCAAAAGATAAATCACCAGGACGATCTCGGTCACTGGCACAAATGGCAACCCAAAACACCCAGACTGGATGCAAGGCAACCTTCACCGCAAGCCTGAGCATGGCTGAAAATGGTTCCACCTCATATGAGCTACGATCTAAATGTTCATCCTGAAGCGAATGACAACTGTACCCGGGGATGCGATACACCCTGGCATCCAGCCACCAAGTGCTCTGCAGCTCATCACCCGCATGGCTGCACCTCTGCTAAGAGCTGCACGCGCATGCTTTGGACTACAGGAACTCACCAGCCTTCCATGCGACGTGTGCGGAAGAGGAAATCCCAAGTTTATCGCTCTTCTATCGATAGCTGTAAGCTACTCGCTGCAGAAGCCGAGTGGCCCAGAGGCATGTAACCTGCACATGCCTGGTCTAGAAACAACTCTTAGCTGCATTATGAAGCTTTGTACATGTACACATCTGTTTAAATGTGCATATCCAATTTCAAATGGAAAGCCTGTGCTGGAAGACCTTACGGGTTGACCCCTGCTGTCTCAGCTAGTCTTCAAACCTGAGGGATGCTGATTTTCATTCTTTGTATGAGGATTTTACATTTTATTCCTCCTTCAAACTACCAGAATCTCTTTCCAAAACAGCAGAGTAACATAGAGAACATAAAAATCTCATTTAACCTCTCAATACTTGTTAGAAGAGACTCATAGAGCCACTATTTTCTATTTTACATTTTTGAACTATTATAGCATGCCAGAGTGGAAAAAATTCATCAAGGACAATTGATTATCATTGCTGAAAGAAGCTTATGGCTTTGCTTTGCTTTCTGCTCTGATTTATTACTGTAAGACAAAAGTTACTTTTTGTCCATTTGAAGGGAAAGTCGCATTACAGCAAAGCAACCCATTGTGGATGCTTTACGATATAAACTTTTGCATTCTCAAAAGGCCTCTTTAAGGGTCCATTTCACAATCAGTTTTAGGGACCTGGAAATAACTGTCAACACAAGCCTTACACTGTAGCTTGCAAGCAAACCAGTAAATTATGAAAACAAAGTAAAATGTGTGTTTTTATAAAGTTTTTCCACATAACAACTCAATATAACACTATTTTCCATTCTGCTGGCCAGCCAAGAACTATATCATATGCGAGTATTACACTGAGCAAAAATATGAACGAAATCTTTATTTTTTTTTTTTGAGAACACTAACAATGAAGTTGGAAAGCAATCTGAAGCACCTAATTGTACACAGCTGAATGATAACACTCGGCCAGCTGTCAGATAAAAGTGCTGCATTTCAATGGACAATCAGGAAGATTTAGCATTTTACTGGACTTGAGAGGAAAAAGACCAATGTGTACACACAGCCAAAATTGGAGAAGAAACCCTTCTGAATCACAGTGTTTGTTCCACATTTTCTCCACAACCAGAGCCCCCATAAAACCAATGAAAAAAAATCAGAGGATGCAGCAGAATCAAGCAGAGCAGGCTAGAAGCTTACTTTTCCACAGCATCTCTCCCTTTAAGCTATCAAAGGGACATGACTTTAGTACTCGAATTAAAACCTTGCTGGCAGGAACAAAAATGAAAATTAGGCTTCTCAATTCTTTAAGAAGAAAGGGCTCCTACTTTTCAGCTCTCTCAGATGACAGAAGGGGTTGAAAAGCAGCTCTTCCAGGCTTTTGTAGGCTGAACTTGTGAAATCATATATTGGCAGAGAAGCCAGTACATCAGGAGACCAGACTCTGCAGGCTCTTGGTAACCGCCACAGCATTTGTTAAAGCACGGGACTGATTCTAGTTAAAACTGTAACTTCAGGACAATAGCTATTCAATCTTTTTAAAATACATGAAAAATGACTTTTTTTCTTTTTCATTTTTTTCCTCTTCTTTTTTTAATAGATAGTGTTTCCTACCAGGGTCCACATACACAATGCCTGGGAGCGGAAACGAGCATTGTATCAGTTTTGACCTGGGAGAGGGGTCCACAGGAACAAGTATTTTAGCAGTAGCTACAGACCAGCTCCTCTGCATCAGCAATGTCTTAGGGCAATTCTGCACAGAGCAGGGCAAAGACCAAGGCCTCCCTGCCCTGTGTAACGTGCAGGGGAAGCCCTTGGGCCAAAGTTTAGAGGCTTGAGAAGCAGAGAGTTACTGCCTGGGTTGGAATTTTACAAAGATACCAAAATTAATAGGACTCCATAGATCTTGCTATGTAGTAAAAGCCACAGAGCTTAATTAAAACCAAGCCCTAGTCTGTTTGCAGTTATGGGTTAAACTAAAAGGAGGAAGGCATCCCCTTATTCGACATTAATGCACCAGTGTGAATCTGCCCCAGAAGGGAGAGCATCCCTCCCCAGCACAGTACTGCTTGTTAATAATGCAGGACACGGCCCTTAAACAGAACAGGACTCTTTTAGAGCAGCAGCCTCCAAACTATTTTGATTTTTCACTCCCATCAGTAACACAATTGTGGTCATGCACTCCTAATACATACCTATACTGATTTATGAATTATATACATTTACTATTGAAGTTCTTCTCACACCCCAGTGAATTGTCTTGCATGCACCCCACCCTGGAGACCACTAGAATCTGGTCTAGAGGACCAGCCAAACCAAAAATAAAAACAAAAAAAAATGAAGACAGACCTTTTCAGAGCCTCCAGCAACTCTATCCCAAGGTAACTGGGAAATATTTAGCAAATGAACAGGGGCACATTTGTTCTCATAAGCTCTTAGGCTGGCAGGGAAAACAAGGCTGAAGAGCGGCAGGTTCCCCTGGGAACAGCTCCGGTGCCAATCTCTGCAGTCTCCCTCCTACGCCAGCTGTTGGGATGCCAGCTGATCAGTGATATCAGAAGTTGCTGTTTCTGCTTTCTTTTCTTCCCTGTTTGCCTCATCTACCTGCCAAGTTCCCAGGCAGTGTTCATATCTGCTCTTCCCATGGCCCCATTTGTCTCATACCCACAAAACATGCCACGGCAGCTGCGAGTGTGAATATTTCAGCCATATCTCAGTGACACTAAACACAGACCAGTGCTTTAGGGACAACAGAGTTGTGGAAAGAAGGGGACACTAAGAAAAGACTTACCTCATCATCCTTCCAGTCCGAGAAATCAATCTTGAAGGAAGGCAGGGAGAATTGCTGGCTTACCCCTCTCTTGTAATGAACCGTCTCAGACTGCAGAGAGGGATTCTTTGTGCTGTATCTGAAGAAAGGGGGGGGGGAGAAAACTTGCTGTAACAAGTGATTGCTCTCTGCTAGGCTCTCATTCATTCACGCCTGTCTGCCTTTCAGGAATCACAAGTGGCAGCTCTAAGAGGCAGAGCCGGCAGGGGCTGGCAGCCATTCACTGGGAATACAAAAAGGGAAGGGAAAGGCAAGACGGTGAGCACAGGGAAGGGAAAGCAGCGCAGACAGGCAAGGTCTGATTGGATCCATACTGACCTGCCTGGAAACACTGGGTGTCAGAGGAGTAGTGGGGTGCAGCAGCCTAGCAAAAGCTAGCTCACTAAATCCAGAGCCGAGGCAACGCTGGCTTTCCGCCCAGCACACAGTTATTTTCTGCAGGAAACCCAGGAAGAATGAGGAGCGATTGAACAGCGGCAACACACAACATGGCACTAAGAGCTCTCCTGTGCCTCTGCAGGACAGGTCTGCAGTGAGAAACACTGCTTGGCACGGGATTGTCATGGTAAGCAAGATCCATTCGGATCGACTCCCCAGCCCTCTGTTCTTCATGTGCTTCCCCAGATTCCCCGTGGCGACCAACCCCGCTCAGTCCTCCATGCCGGCACCTCGAGAAGAGCCACAGCTCTCCCGCTGTCTCAAAGCCCAGCACCGAAACTCCAGCACTGCCAGGCTGGGCCAAACACCTCTGAGAAGGGGACCATAGCTACCACCCACCATCTTCTGCACCCAGAACCCACTCAGCACCGTCTGCCCCATGAGAGACATTTCACTTCCCGCTGACCGTCACTACATACAGCACGACTCGCAATGGGCTTCAGTGGCAAAACAGGATTTTTTTGCCCCTTTCTGCCAGGTGATTTCTGAGCTGGAGGTGCACAGCTTCTCACAGTGCTGGTTCTGGCACAGGAGAGGAGGCAGTGGACTTCAAAGCAGCGTGGGAATACCTGGAGCTGGTTTTACCACCAAAGCCTTTGTGCTGTCGAGCGATCAACAGCGTGTTCAGAGCATGTTGACAAACCGGAGAGAAAGCAAAAGAACCCTTGCCCAACAGGCTTACATAGCAGCAACAACAGAGCTCCCCTGGCACACTGACAGACAGGTCTAGCTCCAGCTCTACAAGAAGGATGTTACCAGCCGGTCACAACAATAGGATGTTCTCTCTTCTACACGCTAACCCTTACTTCCTAGGCAGAGCTTCATAAAGCGAGACTGGGAGAGTGCTGGCCTCCAGCCACTGCAAACATCACCGACCAGTTACAAGCTTGAAGCCTTGTTGACTGTTCAAACCCGACTGCCACTGTTCGTGATCAACCAGACAGCCCGGGGACAGGCTCCAGGGCCGGGGTCACATTAGAACCAGGACCTCTAGGTTGAGTTTTTCCTTAATTCAACCTGGGATATCACACAGGATCCCACAACAATCAGCTCCTCAGATTTTGCTGATAATACTTCTCAAAGGCTAAGATGGACAGTGCTTTGCCAGCCTTGTGAAGGAGACAACATCAGAGGAGATCAAGGCGTTGCTTTGCCGCGGCCAATTCAGTACGGAGCCCTGTTGAGCAAAGCAGTTAACAGAGCGTGCACAGATGCAAAGAAATGAGAATCCTCGCTTGTAAAACAGGATTCTGTATCTTTGAGGACGTTCAGCTGTTCTGAAATAAGAACATAAGCAAAGGTTGGAAAGCTCGGAGTTCTTATGCCTGACTACACCTCATGGAGGAGCACAGCACACCAGAAGGAGATGGTAATACAAAGCTTTCCTGCATCAGAGGTAATGCCTTCTGGTTTCTGTAAGCAGGGAGCAAGAGCTGAGCAGCTCACTTCCAGAGGTGGTGAAAAGCTCAAGGTGCAGTCAGCCAAGAGCTGCAGAACTGAGCATCACACCTGAGACTGTACGTCTTAAAGAAAAGACCGGGCTGGAGGATCACAGAGGTGATTAGAGCAGACACACCTGAGCCTTAAAACTGCAGAAGGAGCTATGGAAACTTTACACTCAAGGCCTGGATGATGAAACAGGATCGGTGCATGTGCAGAGAGTATGTAATGGGGGAGACAACCACAGTCTCCACTGGCTGGAGGACGAGGTGCTGCAGCAGCTGCCCTGCTCCCTGCAAAAAGCCAAAAGCAGCTCCCGCTATGCTTACACCATAGCTATTTCACACATTTTCTATCTTGCTTTCAGAGCTTAATCTTCCTAAATCTCCTCAGTAACACCTCTGTGGGGCTGCAAGGTATACTTGGTTGCTTTTAAAATGCGCTTTTAGCAACCCAGCCCTTGCGCTCCCCTCCCCAAGCAGGATGGAAAGGCAGGGCACGTTCTCAGACCCAGCTGATGCAGAGCCCAAAGGAATCCCGCTCCCGCATCCGCCCACTTCAGGGCTTGGATGGGATGGGCTCCCAGCACCCGCACCTCTGCTGGTTATGGGCCTCCCTGCCTGATGTCAGAGCGCGCAGGGGCGGCTGGCTGCCCTCCAGGGCTCAGGCCAGCATTGTCCAACACAGAGATTTAAAGCGCGATGATTAAGATGCATTTGGCAGCTGAATTTATAAGAACCTGGATACCGGCAGATGATGAATACTTATTAATTCCTCTCAAACCCAAGGGGAAAAAACAGGCTCCCCACTATCACGAACTGCTGCCTTCCCCTGGAAAGCTAGTGTAGTTCCAGCACCCTCTGAGGATCCAGGAGGCAGTGCTCTTCAAGGCTTATCAAGTGTCACAAGATCCATGGTAAATTCCAAACGGCCATGATGAAGACAAGGATAACCACGTGCACTCTGTTCTTCCTGCCAAGGCAGGTGCACTGTTATTTATGACAATACCTTACCCTCAAAGACTTCTGAACTGCACTGAAATTGTGCTGCTTTGGAGGTCTCACTCCATCCGTTGCATTTAAAGCATGGTGTGGGAGAGATCAGAATGACAGGTCTTTTATGTGTGAATTACAGAGCGAGCAATTGAGTGAAGTTTTATTTACTGAGTTGTCAAGCACAATGAATAGTGTAAGCCTGTATCTAGCTCCTTTTGTGGCTCTCAAAGCTTCCCAGCTCTGCAGAGAGGCACAATTCTCCCTATGCAGCTGGGAAGGCATGGGATGGAAAAGTGACTTACCTAAGGTGACAGCAAATCAGAAACGTACTGGAACTAAAGTGCAGAGGAGCGAGTGGTCAGAGATGGCCTGGATGGCATGCACTGCAGCAGCACTGGGAAAAGGGTGTAAATATGCTGACGGCGAGTGCCACAAAGGCAGGAGGACCTGCACTTACAGCACCAGAAGCCCAAACCAGTACATCCAAGGAAAACGAGCAACACTGTCCAGGGAGAGTGAGGTAGAACAATAGTAGCCCAGATCTCTGCTTGTCCACACCACAACTACAAAGGATCAAGCTAATGGGAAACTCCACCCATCTGCCTTTTCACTTCAAGGAGGTATTAGGAAAAAGTCCCATAGCTCATATTAGGCTGTCAATGAAGAACATTTTAGTGTCTTCTCATCTGGACAATTTCCCACACCAGGCAGAAATGTCTTCCAAGTCGAGAGCATGCAATGGGCCCCTACTGAGAAAAATCACAGAAGTTTTAGCAGAAATGGGGTCAAATAAGGTTCTCACCAAATATTTGATAGAAAACCAGATCACAATCAAGAGATGTAGGAGCTGCTGAGAATAAGACACAGCCCCTTCAGAAATACTGATTTAAAAGCTCTCCAAGTACCTAAGAATATGCCAATTTTGACATCTCTCCAGATCACTCATGTTGCTTGTCACAGAGAGCATACCTGTTGAAAAAAAAATCTGGAATCCATGTGCTGCTGGCATATATTGCTCTAAGTCCTTGAGAAAGGACATAACCCAGGTACATAGATTTCCTGAGCTGAAGAGCATGACAAGCACATCAAGGAAGCTTCCCCAAGTGAACCAAGTGGGCTTTCTGCCTTGGATTTTTTGACTGTCTAGTCCACACTGCCAAAAAGCATGTCAGCCTTGGATCTGAACACCCAGACCGAACTCCTGGAGACCTGCAGTCAGCAGCCAGTGGCGTATTCACAAGTCTTAAACCCCCTGCCTTTGCTGCTGCATGCTTACAGCAAGCAACAATGGAGAAGCTCTGTAGAGCCAAGAAGACGTGTGACAGAAAGAGAACATGTATTAATTATAAAGGATACCAGAGAAGAAATGCACTGCCTTTCCCTGCATAAAGGCTGAAATCGGAATGTTTGGGCTGCAGTTTTTCAGACCGCACCATGGCAGGTCGCCGTCCAGATGGGAGACCCAACAAAACCACCTTGTGATCACGGGCAGCTCAGGACGATGAAGAAGTGGGATTTGTCCTATTAGATCAGGTCCAAACAGAAATCCCAGTTCATATTTTTTTTTAAACCTGTTTGTTTGCTCAGGTACCCCTGACAGCTGTGAGAATCACCAGCAACGCCAGATACCACACAAGTGACTGCAGCAGCAACCCCCAGCTTTGTCCTCAGGATTCATGCAGCTCATCTCCTCCTGTAAGCTCTTTGACACATCTTTACTCCCACAGAGCAAAGCTTACACCTCATGTTGACTGCTTCCTCCCTCATTCCAAACCTTTCTAGCCCCCAAAACCAGCTGTATAACATAGAACTAGCAGATGAGAGGCTGCATCACAGTGATTTTGAGAGAACAGGAAATAAACTAAAATTATTCCCCAAGTCTCACTCCTCCACCATCAGCTGAGAAGCACTCGCTGCCTGCATGGAGAAGCCCAGCCTGTGGCTCAAGCAGCTTCTCCCCGTACACGGTCCAGACTTGCTGCTGGGCACCTTAATTAGCTCCCAAACCACCAGTGGCATGCTGGTGCTTGGGAACCTGTGGCTAAGCTGAGTTAAGCTTCTGTTGCTACACGCTCACTGGAGGTGCAACAAGAACGTGTCGGGGAGCTTCTCCCTCTCGCTCATCCCTAGAGCGGTGCCTGGGCAAGTCTTCAGCAGGGCACTGGTCCCAGCTCGCGCAGATTTCTTCACTGCTGTGTTCCTCATGCTCAGCTCCACCTGGCACTGCGGCCACCTCAGAGTGTCAAAACATGGTTCCTGTTACAAGCGTGCTGGGACCCCCGACTGAGAAGCACCAAGCAAGGATCCTAGCCAACTTGCCTTAGAGTTACGCAGAGCACTGTCCAGTCCCCTTTCCTCAGAGAAAAGCGTACAAGGAAAAGCAGGATGCAAGTAGCAACATTGCCCCAAGGTACAATTTTTGATCACTAACAGCTGAGAGACAGCCTACACTTTGAAGAGCCTCTCGATGAGACAACAGTCCTCTTTCTTCAGTGCAGCTATGCATGTTGCATGGCAATTTGCAGTGTAAAGACAAACCAGAGTTACTGAAGAGCCACACAGGAGCTTTAGAAGGTCCTCAGGAACCAGCTCTTCCACTGCTGCAGGCTGTGGCTGCCTGGCAGGCTCCATGTCCTCCTACAAGTGATGAGGAGGGAGCCAGTCATGTTCTGCTGATGTTCAAAGGGGCCAGGAGTTGATATGGAGTGAGCACACTGGCCCCCCTCTCTTCCATCCACATATCTCCAGTTTCATTTTGGGACAGAATCCAACAGATCAGCTTTTGGGGAAGAGGGAAGTTGAACAAATGTCCTGAATAACTCAAAGTGATTTTTATTGATGAAAGAAACACTAACAAAATGTAAGAAGGCCATAGCCCCGGGTCTCAGTCAGAGTTAGGCAAGATCCAGTCCAAAGAAGTTCCCACGCAGAGTTTGGAAGTTAAGCAGGTGCTCAGTTGGTGCATTACAGTCGCTGCCACACACGCCCTCTCCTCCTCCTCCCAGGATTAAGCTCCCACTCCAGGCCAGGAGGAAACAAACACCTTACCATGCAACTGAAACCCTGCCATCCATATCCTGTTCCAGCACCTGCAGACATCTAGCTTCAGCTGCTGAGCTTACTGTAGAGAGAGCTGCACTCATGACTCTAACCAGGCTTCAAAGCTGGCAGCTTACACAACAGCTACAGAGAGAGGCACAAAGGCCAGAACTCTTATTAAAGACAGAGGGTTTGTCTGTTCAATGAAATCTATAGAATTTAGCTTTCCAACATGTGAACTTTGCACACTACAGTCCCTTGGGGACTGGTGTCTGCATGGATCAAAGCAGGCTTTGGCTGTAAAGGCTTGTGCCTAGCAGAAAACAGCACTTGCCTCTGATTTCTTCACACAGAAGAAATCTCTCTGCACAAAGAATTCATATTAATCACTACAGTCCCCAGCCAAAAACAGCAAGAGCACCTTTCAAAGGCCCTGAATAGACAGAGGCTATTAAATAACCAAAGGAATATGAGTGCCGCTGTCTATCCTACACAAGCTTTAGTGAAAACAGCCATGCGCTGAGCTACACATTTCAGTTGGATTTCATTTTGTGAACCAACTATTCAAATCTCCACATGCAGATAAAATACATGATCTACTGCAGTGTCACGTCCACTGTCAGCTTGAAAGACTGTGGTAGGACGTTTGCAATGTGTAGCAGCCATTGCAAAACAAACAAGGAAATGAGATTAAAAAAATTCCAGTACACCCATCTGTGCATCAGCAACACAAACAGCACAGTCCTGAAAAAGGGCAAGGACTAACAGAGCTAAACTGGCCTGTTTTCATTGTGTTTTCTCTTTATAATGAAGAAACAAGAGTTTGGCAACATTATTAGGACAAGAAAGAGTACCTTTTCTGTCCAAAGAGGAAGCTCTTTGTCATAAGAATGGACTGCAAAACTCAGATCTCTCATGTCATACTTATCATCAGCTCCTGATCTGCCTGGATTGTTCATGTCTTCAGAGCTGGCTTTTTTAAGTGCTTCCAGCTACAGGGCTGGTTTGACTTCTTCCCCTGAGGAAACAACCGCTGCCGTCATGTTTTAACTACACAATCCTTCCTGCTAGTCAGCAGGATACCCACAGCTGGAGAATTCCTGGGGGCTCTCCCAGGAACATCCTAATAGTGCGCACATCAAGGCTTCTGCCAGAAAAGAAAGGATGCATTCACCGAGCACACACAAAGAGAGAATAGGAACATCTCTGTAGCCTGCTCCAAAAAACATACCTGTCTCCTCAAACAAATCTGAGGGTACGAACACATGAATCATTCACTGCAGGAAAAGGCAGGCTATGATCTGGAATTCCTTCAACTGTTCTCTAGAACTGCTGAGAAGTATGGCTAGCCCTACAACAAAAAGGCAATACAGAGTATCCTCTCATTTATCTGAGGGAAATTACAGGCTTACAGGCAATCGCTAGCAAGTAGCTCACACACAGCTCACCCGCCTGCATGCTCATGCCTGCCATATGCTAAAGCAGAGATCCTCACACCTTTTAGCCATGTCCCATCCTGGTCACCCTTTGCCTAGCTCCTGCACGCACACCTCCTCTCTGGCCTGCCCAAAACTTTTGTGCTCCAGAATTCACCAAGCAGAACAAACCCAACCACCCACTAATCCCCCATCCCTAAAATATCCTTCCAACTCGACATCCTAGCTTCTCCCTCCCCCCAAATGCCCTGCCAGATACCCCATCTCTGCCCAGCTCACTCCCTGCAGCACAGGCCACAAGTCTCCAGAGCTGCTTCATCCCAAATGCCATCGTTAGCCTCCATCAGTGCATTTGCTTCCCCCCAGGGAGTTACTTCTCCATCTCACTTGCCAGAGCCCACTCCTTTATCTACCTCGGCCAAGTTGCCTTCACACTACTGGCACCGGCTGAGTCAGCAGCATCCTCAAGTCTGAAACTCCTTGTCCAAAAACACTGCAACGATCCCGTAAGCCTTTCCCACGAGATGGCTGATCCCCTCCAGCAGAGGCACAGAGCTGCCTCTCTGACTAGCCTGAAAACCCAGTTAGCATCAGGGATTCTGACAGAAAATTTGTTTGTAGGGCGGTTTTGAAGCTGACAGGCACTGTTTTGCCTCAACGCCACTGAGCCTCGTCCTCATGGGCGAGCAGTCAAGCAGTTATGATGGTGTCCCCAGCCAAGCTCTGCTCTGCTTTCTACCCAGCAGCAGGGAAGCTGAAGCCAAAGAAAAGGACAAACTGGGAAACATCACGCTCTCCAAGGCAGATAGATTTCAGACTAACTCCCCAGGAGCACACCCACCGCTAACCAAAGATGAGGGTGGATCCTCAGGGAAGACTCTGTGCTAAAGCACGTTGGCCGGACTGCCACAGGAAGCAAGCACAGCGGACCAATTTGCCAACTTCCAACACCAAAGAAAATGGAAACAACCACAAAAATAAATAAAACTAAGGATAACAGGGTCTGGAGCTGTTCAGAAGCAGGTCACCACTAATTCCATGCTGTTAAAAAGGCTCCAGACACAGGTAGATCTGGTCTCATATCTTTTGGGTCATGCACCAGCTGGTCCTCTGAGAACTAACGTGCTTTCATCTAAAGAGTCTGTAAGCTCACACTAACTGGGCGAAAGATATTCAGATGGTCAGAGCAGTGGTCCCCTCCAGATTAAATCTAACTCCCATGTTGGCCAAGAGGCTTCTACAGATACCTGCGCTAGCACCAGAAAGTACTGGATATCTTTCCCAGGCATGTGGCTGCAGAGGTGAAGACAGATCTACAACCACAAACAGCCACACACATGCTTTCTCCACATTTTACCGGTCAACTACGGCCCCACAGTGGTGACAATACAGCTCACTGTGAAATTCAGAGTTCGACAGTTCAGGACAAGAGGACAGCGGTTGGGAGCTACGCATTACCAAGATCTTGGCTGGGAAACGGTATAGCTGAAAGCATCTCTGGGCCAGCCTGCTGAATGCTCTTTGAGACAGGTTAGTACAGGCAGCACAGGCCCATACTGATAAAGCCAGCAGCTTTTAAATGGAGCCCAAGCAATTCTAGGAGGAAGCTTCCTGGATTGCAGAAACACTTCCCTTTGGTCGTGGAGGCTAGCTAATCATCAAGGCAGGCCCACCAAACACAGGCAGTGCAGGTGCTGTGGCTCCAAGATGAGCAGAGGCTCTACAACAAGCAATGCCTCTGCTCACCGAGAGCCACCTCCTCTCCCCCCAGCTCCTCCCACTCCAAATTGCATGAACACAGCAATGTTCCGGCAGGAGTTTCACGGGAGCAGGAGCGCTGATGCTATCAGGATCCCGGATGCTATCAGGTTCAGCAGTTCTTCCAGCAGAGAAGCAAGAATAACTTGTTTAGCACTTCTAAGGAGCCATGCTGCAGGCCAGGGACTAGGAGGAAATTTCTGTTTTAGACAATGGTCCAGAAAGTTTCTCCCATTTTAGGAATTAACATCAATTTAGGAAAGTGGAAAAAAAAACTGTTATATTTTAAAGAGCATCTGCTTCCCAGTCAAGCACTGGACACAGCAATAGATAAAGTTTTGAATTTATACACAGTGCAGCTTTTGCACATGCTTGTTCCTTAAATGTAGGTGTTAGCTCTGAAATAAATTGAGAAAAAGGGAAAACTACCACCCCACGCAGGGGGAAGCTGCATTCCTGTTAGTGCACTAAAAATGCACTCTCTCCACTTAGAGCTCTAAGAATGCAGCCTGATTTTTTTTTCCACTAGAACTTGAAAAGAATAAATCAAAGTAATTATAGCACTGCCCTTTCAGAATTGCTTTGCAAAGCTGAAATCAGAGCTTCAAAAGGTTTTTACTAGCAGCCAGCAAATCCAGAGAAGCAGAGATGCCTACTTCGGGCAGCTGCACTAGCCCCAAGACGTGCTTCATGAGCCACTTCCACATGGAAAAATAGCCTGGGTTGAATTAAAGCAGCTTATAAAGTCTTTGTATCTCACTTCCCGCAGCCCTTATTACCTACACATCTGCATGAAATCAGGATCATGCCTTCCAAAAAGTTGACTGGCTTCTGGGGCAGCCCCCCACGCCCCATTCTTATATAACATTTACCATCCAAGAACTCCAGAGCAGAAACAGTTCATTACTCCTATACTATGGGGAAATTAAAGAAAGACTTATTAAATAACAGGCCAGCAGTGGAAGCAAGAGCTGAATCCAAGTGCTTTGACTTTCAACGTAAAGGTTTAGTGCACTGGGGACTGCTCCCACCCTACCAGGGCAGCACAGTATTGTCAGCCCCGTTTAGTTATCAAGGAACGACGGCTGACCACAGATCCTGGTTTCGTGCAGAGGCAGGCAGGGTTCATCAACAAAGGCTTCTCCTCCATCCTCTGAACAGAGATCCATCTTTTGGTGAGCCATGGACAGGGTGGATTTAAAACTTTGTATTTTCAAAAATATTTTTCTCTGAAGCTGACAGTTATGTTAATTTTCAGAAACTCCATCTAGGAATTAAATTTTAAAAGCAATTAGGTACGTCTGCTGCATAAGCTTTGAAGAACAGACAACAGAACTGGTGGCAGCCACTAGCTTAGTGCATGGTATGAAATTTCAGTAAAACGCATTCTTAAGTGAACAAGAAACTGTGTTTTCCACCTCCAATCAACTGATAGAGTTCTGAGAGGAGAGAGCTACTAGTTACAGAAGTGAAAACACAGAGTCCAGAAACAATTAGTTCTATACAATAGCTGTAATACTGCCATTAAGCTATTATTATTAAAGGCAAAACTTGTATTGATAGCCTTTAAAGAGTCCAGTGCAGAGCAGCTAAACCAACAAGAATGTTAAAGTGCTGGTCTTGGGTGATCAAGTTGTACTTCCACCCCAACACGGCTTGGTTCAAGACACAGGTTAAAGAAAAAATTTTTTTCTTTTAGAGTAACTTTTTTTGCCATTTTAACACAAGAAAATGCAAAATGAAGAGTTGAATAAATTCGAAACCATATTCTTTATAGACTTACGATCTCCATAAAATGTAGTACAAAGTTTGATCTGAAGCTTACACTGAGTTGTAAATGCAAATGTTTAATTGTTACTGATCAGTGGCAACCAAATTCTCTTTTGAGATAACCTGACGAGTGAGTATGCAAAACAAGATTGAAATAAATGATTTAAAACAAGACTTGCTGATTTAAGCCATGACTGAAGTTTGGCAAACGTAAATACATCCACCCTGGCCACAGAGGCCCTCAGCTCTCCCCACTAGCCCGTAGACGGTTTCCTTCTTATTTCAAAATGCAAGGAATGCTCTGCAGGGCAGCACAAGGGAAACTGGCCACCTGTCCACGTTGTACCTGTATTAGGAAAAGAGGACTTCAATCTCCAAGGCTGCCATTCCAACACTTCACTAGCACTAAATTCACAGGAAACCTAAGGACCTAAGAGACAGAACATGGAAACTTTATCAGGATTTCTAAGGCACCCTGCTGCATTCAGCTCTGCTCAGGAAAAACTAGATCTAAATAGAAAAGGTTTTCTGAGTTTGGTGAGAGATATTTTTCAAGCACGTAAAAAGAGCTAATTCATTACCTCCCCCAAAATAAAGGCAGCCACAGGCTTCAACGGAAGAGAGGGGCCTAAACAAAAATCCTGGATCAGGATATCCTCCAGTTTGGAGGAATGCACATCTGGATGGGAGCACTGAGCTTGTCTCATTTCTAAAACTACCTTTTTAATTGATCATTAGTGGGCTGTTTATACTTTGCATAAAGCATACAAGCCATTTTATGGTTTTCATACGTATTTCTCCCTGCTGAAACCTTTGCAAATCACTGAAATAAAACATGACTTTGCCCCCAAATCAAGAGCACAACTGCAGAAGCCTTCAGCACCACGTGCACAGAGCTGCTGATCAGCCAAAAGCCTCTAGTAGAAGAAGCCAAGAGCTTCTGCAGCCTCTTCCTTTACTCATAGAAAAGAAGAATTCTTTGTCCTATGGTTATTGGAAGCCTGCAATAACGTACCAGCAGCTCAAGTGTACCTATTGCACATGAGGAAAAGTTTCAGCCACCCTAGCCTTTAATACAGAGAGGAAACTTTGTAGTATTCCGGGATAGTGTTGATTGGAATGGTTTAAATGCGGTGATTTAAATAAAAAGACTTTGAAATCTGTACAGATGCATTACTAGGATGAAATATATATATGAGAAAGACCCCATTGATCACACGTGGACCATTCTTTTTACAGCTACCCAAAGGTCACTCTGTACCTAGCAGGAAACATACAGACAGGGTTTCTGGGCAGTACATCCTCCTGACAGACTTCTCAAAATAGCCTATCTTGAGGTGGTCATTCACCCCAGAAGGGGCTTTGGATGGGCCTCAATTCCACACAGACTCACTATGTAAATGTCAGACTGAGCTTCTCTTTGGTGGCCCAGATGTTCCCATCACAGGAAACACAAAAATCCAGTGAGCTAGGTGATCTTGAAGAAACAGGTAGTATTTCAGGGGAAGGCTGTTTGTTTTTTTAATCTCATAAATCATCTTGCTGACAAAGCATACAGCTGTGAGTTCCTCTCCTTTGCTGCACACAGAATGGTTTCCCCACACCCAAAGGACAAACCAAAAAGGGAACAAGGGAGGAAATTGGCTATTTGGGGGAAGAAGTGAAAGTAATATTCAAAGCTATCAGAATATATAAAACAAAACAGAGAGATTTCACTCTCCACCATCTGTGGCAGCATTGCCTCAGAGGTGATTAACAAGAGGTGTTTGACATGCTTATCACCTGAGCTCCTGTACCCCTCCACGTGCCTGCAAGCCCAGGACTTACACTGCCATGCCACCAACAAACTCCTCCGTAGCCTGGCAGTAGATTGTGATGGCAACACGGGCATCCGCATCAAACGTGAACTCCAGGCTGTATAGGACTTTCTGCTTCCCATTCTCCTCAGTAGGACTGTCAACGTCATCTTTATATCTGAAAGACAATGCCAGAGGATTAGAACGTATATTTATGAGGCATTTATTAGTGATCAAGTTCACTCTGAAAATCGGGACAAAAGTATTCCAATCTAGGTGTTCTGGGCAGGCATGTCACCACGGGCTTCCACAATGCCCAGGAGATATCCATTCTTGCCTCTGAGGAAGGTTCTTCCAAGATTTGTCCGAAGTTATTGAAGTGAATTATGTAGTGATGATGTTGAGGGATCTTACCCAGTCTTACAGCCACAGAAAGAGCCAAGAAGGTGAACTACTGAACATCAAACCTTAGGAGAAGAAAGGTTCTTCACAACTGAAGCTTACACACATTTATTACATAAATAAAAATTAACACATTCAACTGCATAACAGATGCATGATAACCAAGTCAAGAATGAGTTTATAAGGTATTTCAATGAATATAAAGGGGAGTCATAACTTGGATTTGGGCTACCGGACAGCTGGATCCAACTGTGTGATGGCTGATCACCACCAAAGAATATCACTCCTTGTCCCTGCTGTTGGAAAAGTCAGGCAAAAAATCCAGTGAAAAAGGCAGTATGAAGCGGGCAGGCTCCAGGGCAGCAAGGTACGGCAATGGATGAGCAGTGACTTACGGCGTGCCAATGGCCAGAGAGACCAGCAGATCCCAGAACAAGCAGCAAACACAACGTGCCACAAGGAGAGCTCCCCTGCCCTTAAGTGCTAAGTGACAGATAGAAAGGATATGATTCACTGGCAGAGCAGAAGCAGATTCTCATATGTAAATTCAAATCCCACTGTAATCCTACAACTTCAGGTACCACAGTGAGTTCGTGTGCTGTGTAGGAATGGTGACGGCAGCAGGTTGGCTTCGAGAAGTGTACAACAACACTGCTTTGCTGCCCAGTCCCAGTCCCACTATCAATGTTAGCTTAATTGCCAGGATGCCTGGGTCAAAGCCAGGCAGCTAAGCTATTCAGAAAAAACTTGGCACCATCAGTCAGCCTCTCCCTTCATTAAACAACCTCAACAAACATGCTGCACTGATGAAAATACTCAGAAATGGGCTAGGCATACCTCCATAATTCAATCTAAAAATTGTCAAGGGAATCCATATTTACCAAGTTCACCGAGAACTTGGTAAAGTTCTCTGCTGCCTAATCGAGAGAGTTCCAGCATGAATTTTACTTAATACGCTGAACAAGAATGAAATCTTCAGCTTCAGCAAAATAATACAGAAGGTACAAAATAAAGTTTAAGAGCAGTATAGTCAAATACCTAATGTACACACTTGTACTACAGCGATGCTGATTCAGTGAGGTCACAGGGGCATACACTTGCATTCCTGTCTGAAGAACTTGGAGAGCTCAAAGCAAGACTTTTGCCAGAGGTTCATCTAGGTCAGAACAGTAAATCAAGCTAGAATACACCCAACATGCTAGTATAAAAAAAGACAAAACCCAAGAACCAGTAGTCTAAACATCTGCAGCAGCCAGGATACAATAGCCAGTTGTAGAATGAGACTTTCGCACAAGCAAGTGGCATTCAGAGAATAAAACCATGACACTTCGAGGCTGTACACAAGAAACACTCTAGCCAGCAGAGCAGCTTTTCACAGAAAACACAGAGTGTAGCTTCAACGTTTTGTGCTGGACCAACCCAAGAAGACAGAAGGCAACAAACCACTCGCGAGTGTTGCGTGCATCCAGAGAAAGCAGCAGCACAAGCTGCCAATTACCTCTTGCTCCGCTGCCCTCCGCTGATCCAAGGCAGGCAGCAAAGGGCAAGAGGAGCAAGATCTCCAGGCTGACACGCACTTGCCAGTTCTTCCAGAAGAAGCAGGGTGGGGAGAACCAGCAACCGTTCCAGGCAGGCACTGATGACGGTTAGTTCATAGACCTATTCTCATTGCACACGTAGGTAGGAAGGTCTGAGGTTCCTCATCCTACTAGAAATTAAGCACTCGCATGAGGTGTCAAAGACTCAGAACTTCAACACCAATATCCACAGGATTTTTGCTTCTCTCCAAAGCTGTTTTAAATATTCAGGATTTGGCAAAGCTCAGAATTTTGTCTGGTCAGAGCAGGGCAGGAAGCCCAGGGTGAAGATTTCCTCATATTTCTCCATAAAGCTCTACACTCCAAATTACAGATCAACACCCTCTTCAGAGGTGAACAATGAATTTTCAGTTAAACACAAGCAGAACCAAACCGCTTGCAAGGACTTTACCATCAGAATCTACCTGGGACCTAAACACTCAGCTCAATGTTATTTTATTTGGTGAAGGAGGTGAGAACTTTACTTCTGGGAAGAATCTCCAACCTTCAACCACTGATTGCCTATAAATCAAGATGGAGAGGGCACAAAGTGTCTTTACATGTACAGAGGGAGAAAGGAAAAGCCTCTGGTCCAGAAGGGTGGAAAAGCACAAGACAGAATGTGCCCTCGGGGACTGGCAATTAAAATCTCATTCTGGGTTTACATTGTTAGAAAATTAAATAGAATAATGGTGGTGGTGACATCGGCAGCACTAACACAGCAGCGCAAGAGCCTGTGAGAGTTCATGAGGCAGAGAAAGAACCGACAGCACTGGGAATTACAGGGAGGCAAACCCTGTCAGTGCAAAGCCACTGCCAAGGTACACGGACATTACATTTCAAATAGTCCAGAGCTGCAACTCTGCTTGGGAGGACAGGATGTGAAATGACAGAAGGCAGAGCGACAGAACTGTATGTACCAAGCCCCCTCAACTCCTCCGTTCACAGCAAGCCCTCTCCTATTGAAAGAGCCACTTTCCCTTTGGCTTCCAACAGATGTTGTCCTGTGGATGTGGATGTCTGAAAGGAGAACGAAATGCCCTTTCCACGGCAAGTCCTAGGAGGAAAGGGAGACTTTAGTCTAGAGCAGTACTTCACACCGTTTAGCTGAAGAAGTTGGACAGCATTCGGAGCAGTTCACCAATGGTTACTTCTTCAGAAGTTCTTCCCTCTTTTCCTGTTCGATCAGTTTTGAAACCACTGGTAGTGCTCATTAAAAAAAAAAAATCAGATGAAAACAAATGGGGGTTTTGCGTTGTTATGACTCAAATCACTCACATTACACCATGCTCTCAGAGTCACCTTGGCTGAGAGCTGAAGCTGGCCCCCTGCCAGTACTCCAACCCCGCGCCCGTAACACAGAATTCAGAGACTCGAGGATCTTTAAGAAATGCTTTGCCTGGACATCCGCCCAGCCGCTCAGACCGAAACAAAGCACCGTGTGCTGGGCCCCTGTTCCTCAGCCATCTGTTTGGAAGCGGGCAGCCCCAGGTCGAAGTGTTAACTATTGCATTTAGTCCAGAACTCACATTTTTGCTAGTGCTGCTTTAGATCTCAGTGTAAAGCAGTGAAAGGCAATAGATCTCCAAGGATATCCAGACCTCCTTCCCCTACTAATGGGACACAAGCCATTTAAACAAGTACATAATGCTATGACCAAACTTTATCTTGGCAGCAGGAGAAACCAGAGGAAATTTCACTCAAGGCCAATCAGTCTTCCCAGCCAGTGACTTGCACCAGAATCAACTACTTTCTGGCTTGCACAAGAATGCAGAATGGAATCTGTCTGTAAGGTTTATTGACCTGACTAATATCTTCCATTTGTGCTAATGATTCCAGGCAAAAACCAAGGCTTTGTTTACCACTCTAGTCTCTCCTGTAGACAGAGACCAGACACCGGTCCTCTCTGGAAATACAGATTACTCAAGTCCGGGGATAAGGAGCCTGAACCACCTGAAAGCTCCGAGCACAACGGAACACAGAACCTTCTGGACATATTTACCCACAAAGATTTGGGATTCAGCTATTTGTCCAAAACCTCATCAAATTCACAGTTTAGCTCCAGATGCCAGATCGCTGGGTTGAATGAAATGAAGAGTTCAGGCAGTAACAGTACCTCACAAGACGGAGAGAGTCTTTGCGGATATTCACCAAACTTCTCAGCGTCTTCACAGGCTCATGTGGAGCTGGAGTTACATAGGGGAACTGAAATAAAAATGCAAATAATTGTCTTATTATTATACAATAAAAGCATGCTACCCAACCAACAATTTACCCCAAACAAGAAACATCTACCTGCCTCTAAGAGCACTCAGTACAGCAGCAGCCACAAGGAACAGTAATAGAGAATCATATTTACAGATAAACCAAGCCTGCTTCAGAGTGAAAACCCTGCTGTGGCCCAGCAATGGTTCATACCAGGAGTACGTACTTTAATGAGGGGCACTTTCACAAGCTCTTTTTCTGCACTCTGAATTTGCAGTCTAGAAAGCCTTGCTCTCACAGGCTTTTATTTCCACTAAAGAAATGACCTCCAGCTTGAGCAGAAGAAATGCAGCTTTCGTGTGTGTTACAGCATGCAAACAGTGACGTGACTGCTAATCAGCATGCAGAAGCTCTGGATTACTGGGGAAAACTCTCTTGTTCTGAAACAATGAGGCAAATGTTCTGGGAAAAAAAAAAAAAAAGAGAGAGACAGGAATAGGGGGTCCCAGTATTTCACAGTAAAGTGATCTTCTCTCACAGATTGTCCCTTAAATACAGGAGGACATAGCTTCACACTGGAATTCTCCATACTGGTCACAGAATCCCCACAGAGAAACGCAAAGAGACCTGCTTACTGGGGTGACCACAACCTGCACCGCCGCAGACCCGCCTGCTGCATCTCCCATCGCTCATGGCAGCCTGAAGCTGAAACGCCCGCTCACAGACCTGCCAGGTTTGGTAGGTGCTCGGACTGGAAATGCAGTCACACTCCACGTCCCAGCAACAGCACGACACAGAGCTCCGGGATGGGCTTTCGGGCTGAAGGTTACTCTGAATGTAACCAGCAATAGTGCCACCTGAGAGCCTCATTAGAGTCGTGGTCCTTAAACACACAGCTTAGGGGCCCTGCAGCGGTGTACAACTACTAGAGAGTGTGACTAATGTGGAGGAAAAGTATCAGGGACCACCAATACACGTGTCTCCTTAACAGTGAGGACTCTGCTGAACGGGCGGCCAAATGCTGCTTCTGCTGAGCCTTAGAGCAGCTCCAGGACACAACCCTTCAGCCCTGTCCCCTCGGGCCACCAAAACAAATTGGTGGGACAAGAAGCAGAGCCTGAAAGAAAACGTGCCAACATGAGAATGCCACAGAAGATCCCACGGCAGAGCCACAGGCAGCGGAGAATTCCCGGGGCAGTTTTCACTTTCTTTGCAACCAGGCTGCTCAGCACTGCGGTCAGTAGCGCTGCTGTACGCAGAGCGGTCAAGGCCTCAGTTATTCAAAAAAGAGAAATTGGCCCAATTCCACAAAGTAGTTTTGCTGCTGCATGTTCAAGTGTTTTTTCTTGAAGATTAATCAGAGCTGCCAAAGGGCATTAACTTTACATAGGCAAACTATATACCACAACAGCCTCCCTCTCTTAAACCTATTTGGCAAACGTCCCACTGTGTTAATAGCATTCTCACCCACTCCCCTCTGAAGAAATGATGAAATTCAGTGCTAGGATGTCTGCAAGGAAACCCAGGCTGAGACATGCAGATAATTTAACTCTGAGCCTGCAAGGCTAGTCCCTACAGCCACAGGCACATGGGGCATGTAGCTAACAGCTGTGTCTTCTGCTTTCATGGGAGGGCTGTGCAGCTGTTAGTCAGAGCAAAGGAGAAGCGGTCAGCTTTTAATCGCTGTCCTGCACGGGTCCTGCATGCAGACATGGCATAGGGTATTTGGTGAGCATCCCCAAGCTTGCATAGCACTGTTATGTCCAGAAGAACTTCCATGTAAAGTCTCTCCTTCCTAATTCTGTTGCCCATAGCACTTTCTGCTTAAACAGGGGCTCTCTGCATTCTCACTTGTCCTCCCATGCAGAGCCCTGTTAAATAACTGTGGTCCTGAGAAGACCACGGGCACAGCCCAAGGATAACTCAGAAGGAAGAACGTGCTCGTCCCCGGTCCAAATTCAAACATCAAGTCATCCTGCCTCAGTTTCCCCCATCTGTAAAACAGGGATGATACTGAACTCCCTCCGAGCTCTACAAGCGTGAATTAACTAATATTCCCAGCTTTTGTGAGGATGAGAGCCATTACATCACTTTTTTCTTTTTCATGTTTTAAAGCTGCAGAAACATCTAGTTAAATAGCTGGCAAAGTAAGCACCTCTTTTCCCTTTCCTCTCCAGCACTCTAAAAACATCTCCAAATGGCTTCTCCTCTGTTACCTTTTGGTTGTGTTTAAGCAGTTCTGAGATGCAAGAGAAATCCAAAACATGACCCTTGCATAAAATCCCTACCTGTGCCCCACAACAGTGCTATTGCCTGTTCACAACAAAAGAACAAGCCAACCACTGGAGCAGGCAGCTTTTTACAGTCTCGTAAGATATCTGTGAGCCCCCAAATACTTCCATATTCCAACTGGGAAATCTGAAGAGACTTTCTGAGCAGAAAAGCGTAACACAGACAGAATATAGGAACTTGCCTGAACGGGTCTGTTCCCAAGGAAGTTTAGATCCATGTTCTCGCCAAAAAGGTAGCCCTCGGGGTGAGGGGTGTCAAACTTCTCGCCTCCCATAAAGAAGTGACTTGCAAAGTAGTTTCCTAGGGAAAAAAAAAACACAAGGAAGAAAAGGAGTTAGACTTTAGGATCCTCATGGGTCCCTTCCAACACAGGATATTCTATGAAAAAAAATCTAAATGAATTCCTAGAGAACAGCTGGTCTGTGCAGCTGTCAATTCACAGGTATAAAAGAGCACAAGACACAGAAAACACTTGCTAGCTCACTCTTCCCCTGTATTACACAAGGCCAATGCCAACAGTAGAAGCAGAAAAAAATCACCCTAGGATAAATCATTAAAGTGGAGACAATTCCATTTTAACTTGTTTTCCAGAAAACACACAGCTCTTCCCAATACTTCTCAATTCTGATGAATTCTCCCCCTTTTTCCAGCTCCCAGTGGGAAGCCCAGTCCCACAGAGACCACCGGCCTGCTCAGAGAAGGACGGGGCTTCCCCCGACTCTCCCGCACAGCCAGAGGAGCTCCTGCTGGGCAAAGTTTGCTTTTCCTCCCATATCCCGGGGCTAGAGCCGCACAAAACCTTTACTGTGCCTGCTAGAGGCAGCACACCCAGACGCTGAATTTGACTAAACATGGATGGTTCTAAACGCAGAAACATGGATGTCTGGAAGAGAGAAACCCTGGGACTGACTAAATCAAACATCAGCTCTGAAAGCTTCACCACGTACTTGTTCCGTTCATCTTTAAGGTGATGCACTACGGTATTTCAGGAGGGGCAGCGTGCAAGGTCCTTGGGATTCTGGAGCACAGAACTGACTAGATTCACTGCAAAGTCACACCGAATCCATTCGGATGTATGAGAGCACCACGGATGTAGCTTTCTTCCAGAAAGACTTTGGGAAAACACTCAAGTATGAACTTTCTGGAGCTACGGTTTCAGAGGTAAGTATCAGGAGAGCATTAAAAGGTTCCATCCAAGCCATTTCCCTTGAAGTTTTAGAGTGGGGGTTTTTAAGGATTGAGCCAAACATACATTCACTTCCCCAGGTGCAATGCATAGACAGCATAAAATTTGTTTTAAAACGAGTCACAGAAGCAGTAACTAATCATCCGAGTGGTTATGGAGGCATTATGGAAGGATTTGCAGTCCCGTTAGCTAGGAGCAAGCATAATTTACTCTGAAATGGAAGGGCTTTCATGAATGGTTCTGTTTTTTTTCCATTAAGGCTTTTTTCCTTTATGCTTCAAGAAAGTCTTTTCTTACTCTGCACAGATGGTAGTGCTTTAATGATGAGTGCTCTCTATTGCTGAGCTCAGCTGACAAGCATCCAGATGTATATATTATAGAAACACGTCCGTCTTTCCAGATACAACAATCAACCTCAGCATAGGTCCAGAATCTACCTAGAATCCACATAATGGAACGCAGGTGCTCCAAATGACAGACAGCCTTTTCCCAACCCTCCCGGAAGCAACAAATTAAAAATAATCCAATCTGCATACGGTCTCCAAGCACAGCTAGCTTGGTACAGCCCTTCCACCTGAGATACACTGCGGTGGTTTATGCTTACACCGAGGTTCAGAAAAGGATGCCGAACGCCGGGGGTTAGGAATTAATTTCACATTTTATGTGGGTCAAGTAGGATTGTGTTTTGGAGCATTTCATCTGATTAACTGTGAAGAAAACGCTTGTGCAGGATGTCTCGGGATTGCAGCAGCTGATTATCCGGGATCGGAGTCAGACAGCTCCCCCCTCACGTATATACACCGATTTGGTACTGGTCAACTGGTCAGCTTCGGCGCCGCGCTGCCTGAAGGCTCCCTCCATCTTCCCAAGTCACCTCCTGCTACACGGAGGAGCTCCTCCCCGAGGTGCCTCCTTCACGAGCACTCGCCGAACCTCCTCTTGCGGAGGCAGGCCGCACACTGCGTCCCAAACCGCAGAGGGATTTCAAGCAGAACGTGGATTCGCGTTTCTCACTCGGCCTTTCCATCGAAAACAAGCCAAGGAAACGCCAACGGCCAAACTGCAGCAAACTGTCCTCACGAATTTGTAAGAGGGTTTTTAAGCACTTCAGATATTCTACTGTGAGCTTTCAGAAAGCCGTTGTTAGAACAACACATTCAGTTCAGAGCTCTCAGCGGAGGACCAGATTATCCATTACTCCTCCCAACTACCGTCACCAGCAACTGAGGCCTTGCCCAAGCTGGAGACGAAATGCTTTAGGAAAGCAGTTGGGTAAATATCACAGCAAGGACTGCAAGGCCAGAGGAGCTTCAAGACGGAAAACATGAGGTTTCTTCTTTCTTCCACGCAAATCCAGCCACCGTGATGTCTTGCTTCCACACACCTAGCACGAGACTGACAGAATTTTTAATGTCTCTAAAAATGCATTCAAATCCTGCTGCAGCTGCATCTTCGGGTTCTGTTTCCAACTCCATCGCAAACACCGCTTTAGGCTTTTATCCAGCCTACCCTGCCTCTTGAACCCCATTCCCACACACCCCCCAGTCTATAAAACCCCCCCGGGCTGCCCTATGCAGGTGTCGCGAGGCCAGCTTCACACAGAGCTCCCTAACTACGGACCCAAGAGGGAAGCTCAGCACCGCTCTCTTTGGCAGGAAAAAAAGAAAAGCCAAGATCTTGGGATTCCCCCACACAGAACCGCTACAAACAGAAATCCACCAGGAAAAAGCAGTGACACGTGTATGAGGAAGGAAACACATCAGCAGCGGGGAACCTGAGAAACAAAAGCCAGAGCCAAGAAAAAACGTGCCCTTCCTTTAACTTAGGGCTTTGCCCTTAACCTTACTTAACACAAACCATGGGAGAACATTAGGCAAAAGAACCAGACCGGTGGACGCTGCTCAGGTAGGCAAAGTACAAGCGGTAGATGCAAGAGATGCTGCTGCAGTGGAAAACTTTACAGCAGCTGGAAAACCACCACTGGAACATCCAGAATGAGCAAGTCTGACTCACTAATTTGTCTCATACAAACCAAACTGGAACCCAAGGCTCCTCCAAGGCATCAAACGGCACCGAACACGTTGCTTAACGTGGATCCAGCGTGCTGGTGGGTTTTTGTTATCATAAGTGCACCAGCATCTCGCCCCCGGCCCCGCTCCGGTGCTGCTGCGCTCCTGCAGCCTCTGTGCCATGGGAACGCGACGAGAAAGGAGCAGCCAGCGGTGGTGGCTGTCGCCTGCAGGAGGGGGCTGACGTCCCGGCAGCAGTAAGGGGGACAGCTGTGCTGCTGCGTCTCGCGGGGCAGGGGAGCAACGAGAGGCACACGTGCAATGCAGGAAGGTATTTCTGTCCCACACTGTCACAGGACACACGGCTCGTGAGCTGGGAACAAGGTGATGGGCTGGGAACAACTCGGGTACTCTTACTTAAAATTGCTCTTTCTGTCATTAAAGCATCATGTCCAAACAACGAAGCAGTTCAGTTTCACAGAGGCATAACCTGTCTCCTTTTTGCTCCCCAAAAGGCCGGGGTCTGCAATTTGCTTGCAACAGGCTACAACACAGGACAAAAGCCATCTCAAGGGCACGTGGACCCTGCCCCGCTCCACGCGGCAGATGAGCTCGTGGGAACAAGAGCCGAGCTGACGAATGAGCTGCGGAGAACACTGGTGCATTGCTCGCCGGTTGCTAAAGCGATAGGGGCATCACGCACTGAGGCTGCACGCAACCACACAGATCGTTTCACTGCTTCAAGCACAGAAGCAGAGCGAAGATTGGGAACTGTTCCTTGTGATCACCCATTTTTAGCCCGTCTCACGGAGGCAGTAATTCTTCTCTACAAATCGGGCCCTTCTCCAGCTCCCGTCCAACCGGGCAGGCATCTGCAATGCTCGCACAGTCTCCATAAAGCAACCCTGGAAGGTTAAAAGGCACCAGCGAAGAGGGATTGAAGAAGGGAAGCGGGTGTCACCTTACAGCATTGCAGCGGCCTCATCTCTCTGCGCTGCAGGAGGGGAAATGCGGACGATCCATACCCAGAGCCTTGGAGGAACAGGCAGGGCACGGTCAGAGAAGGATTCTCAACCACCACACTGCTTGCAAGGCCGCTGAACGACCTGCCAACGCCTCCTGAGTGACTCTGGTTCACAAGGAGCAAGGCAGATTCCACAACAACCGGCTCTATCTGCTGCAGAGCACGACTGACCCAGCAATAACCACATCAAAAGTCAACAAACGAGAACCAAATACTCGTCACCGCATTTGCAACCAGCTGTGACTCAACAAGGTGCCGTCACTCGGTACAGCCTGGCAGAGTAACCGTGATCCTGCTCACAGGAAGGCCGACACGCTGCCTAAATTACAGCCAGGATACCTACACTCTGTGTTTTTTTCCCCTTGCGTAACAGGGCCACCTTGGCATACTTGCTCCAGAACGCAAACCTGCATCCTCCAAAGCAATCCCGACCACGCACGGCAGCTGGTCAGAGCCGCAGCAGCTTGCCCAGACACCTGCTGTCAGCCAGGATCAGTGGAAATTCAGAAGGAAAGGACACAAAAGGCGGCAGACAGCGCCCAGCGCCGCACGAGGCTCCAGCAGAGGCGGCGGCTCAGGCAGCGCTCCTTCCCCACGTCTTCTGCGTTTTCATGGGGAACCTCCGAGCAGCCGGGAGTGCCTGGGGGTCCGGCTAACACGTCAGCGCACACATTCAAACACGTAACACATCTGGTGGAAAAATTGGCTTCCTCCAGCAAGGCAGCACGGGGCTCACAGCGACGTTGTCAAGTTAGAAATAATTAGCAATCGTTTAGCCTAAGAACCTTTCGTACTATTTCCAGCGAGCCTCACGAAATCAAATATAGCCATGTACGCTCGCTTCAGGCTGCCAGGTCTGGTACCAGCCACAGCCAGCCTTCCAGCCCCAAGGCAAACGCCCCGAGGACTGCAGGACCAGAAGGGACAGTGTCCTCCTCAGCATCGTAAAACGAGGGAAGTTGTCATCGGTGCAACCCTCACTGTTCTGTTAGCAACCTTCTTCGACTCTCCAGCTCAGAAGCGTTCAGGACCTGTTCTGCACAGAGCGATCTCGAGCTTCAACAGCTGTTCTCCCCTCCCAAAGCCAACAGAACCCTTGTTAGATAAACCCAAAGAAAGTGAAGAGAAAGGTCTAGCCTAAAGCCAGCGTGCTTTCAGGAAGAGCACAAGCAAGTACAGTAGAAAGTCCAGCCACAATTAACAAGCACCTAATTGCATCCCAAGCCTTTAAAGGAAATACCTTTTCTTTTTTTCTAATCTACTAAAGCGTAGCTGCTCAGTTTTACAAGGGAGGTGCCGTACGTGGGACGCTCCGTGACAGCATCAAGGACAGCAGACCCCTCCTGGGGTGCACGTGAGCGCGCGGACCAGCCCTGCAGCGTGTGATGGGGTTGCCCTGACTGCTGTCTGCAAACACATCGGCTAAAGCACAACGCGCCGTTAAATTCCAGGCTAGGTCGTTACGACAGCAAGGAAACAACAGGATGATGGTTTCAAAGAAGCAGTTTAATGTTCATTATATGCGGTAGTAATAATTAATCCAGTCAGCATCTAAAATCCTGTCCAAGTGTCAACGGAAGTCAGGTGCCACCTCTGGCCCTAAGAAAATTCCTAGCAGGGCCCTTTTTTTTTTTTTTTCCCCCTAAAAAAGCAAGGTATGCTTTCTAAGAGAGCCAGCAGAGATGAAGAATTTTTCTGGGAACCTTTCCTCTTCCATTCCCTCCACCCCACCATTCTTGCTGAAGGCAAACCTGCAACAAGACAAGGTGCAATGATGCCAGGACAGAAGATCTTCCACCTCCTCCAAACAGAAGGGGGGAACCTGGCTCCCTCCGTCACACAGCCCCGACAATTTCACAGCCGCTAAGTCATAAAACACAGGCAGAACTCGAGCCTCTGAACGACAAGGCTATGCTGCACCTGCCCGAGAGCGAGGAAACTCAAACTGGGGCTCTGCAACTCCTTGAGCCTGCCCGGAAAAGCCTGCAGCAGAACATAAACGTAAACACTGGTGAGTGAATGGACACTGTAGGGGAAAAGAGCATCTGAGCTCCCCGATGACTTGTTTTGTGAGAAGAATAAATAAGACTCTTTAAGCAAGTTAAACCAGGCCAATCTCGGGAGCCACTCTGAGCGGAGGTGACTCACGGGCTCGTCCAAACTTCACCAAAGTGGCACCGCTGACAAACCCCCGACTTCCCAGGACTTCTCCCTTAGGAACCAAATACGCACGCGGCTCGTGTCAGTCCAGCGGCTCCGAGGTGACAACCGCTGCCACTTGAAGGAGCCGAAGGTGGCCCTGCGGGAGTTTCTCCACCCTGTACTCCGCCACGCCCGAGTCTCCTTCCACTGAACCCCCTCGCAGCTTCCTCCTGGCCCCCCGGGCCCCCCCGGGCCCGAGCCCCGCGGCACCCCCGTAGCTCCTCCCG
>VXAA01005769.1:60274-74729 GCA_013399115.1 Anseranas semipalmata
TTTGGGGGGGGGGGATCAGCTTCCACCACCTCTGCCTGTGGCGTGAGAGGGCTGGGAACAGATGACAGAAGTTACTTTTCTTCAAAACGGCTTTTTGCAGAACTTTGCCACCGTTTGGCGAGTTGCACAAGTACAAACAGCCGTCTCCTGCCGGTTTGGCGCTCACATGACTCAGAGGAAGCTCGGCTGTAAACAAACGCGCTGTGATGAGCCATTACCATGTTCCCACTCACTTTTGGTGCAACGGTCAGATAATTCCCTTTGCAAAATGGCCGCTGGGCATGCCTTCTGCAGGGAGCCACGCTGGGGAGGTGCTGGGTCCTGACTCCAGAGCGCTCTCACCTCTTGGATGCGATGTTCTGAGGCTTTTGTTATTCCAGCGTGGTGCCCGTTTGCTGCCTGGCCCGGATCTGCGGCGAGGATAAATTGGTGGAGTTCAGGCAAGTTCAGCTCTGATTTCCACAGCCTTCGCTCGGGGTCTCCTCGGTTTCAAAGCGCTACTCCAGGGGCACGGGGCGAGTCTGAGCAGCCCGCTGGCGCTCGGAGGCCGTTGCTGCTCTGGCTCCCTTCGCCCTGCTCAGGGCAGCACCTGCCTGCTCCGGCCAGGAGTGCGCTCCCCGTTCCTGCGAATCCCCAGGGCTGCCCGTTCCCCAGGGAGCTCGCAGCGTTCCCCAGCCCCAACGTGACTCCGCCACCTGTGCAGCAGCTGCCGCCCCCTCCACGGGCAGAGCATTCTCCCCTAGTGGAGCCAGGAGGTGATTTTGGGGTGAAACGCAGCTTTGGGCTGGTGGGATGCTGCTGTTCCGGGACCGCGTTCCAGTCCCTGCTTTGCTGGGCTCGTGCAGCTCTGGGGCTGTGGTGGGGGAGGATGCAGCGGGGGCTGCAGAGGGGTTTTGCTGCACGTGGTGTCCCGCTGCCCCTGCGCTTTGGCTGGGGGGGAAGGAACGCGGCCCCGGGCAGCGCACGTGAGCGGGGCCGGCAGTGGAGAGGCTGCTCTGGGGGTACGGCTGCCTTCACTGCAGCGTGAGCCGATCAAAGCCCGTACCGCATCCAGAGGCTTGACAAGGAAGCCCTTTATTTTGCAGGTATGCTCCTCCATCCCCGGGGCTTGGGGGCAGCTCGTGGGGAACACGTGGATTGCCTCTTCCGCTCGCCGTGACTCCGCTCCCGTCTCACGGGCTTCCCCGCACCGCGCTCGGCGTGCTTGCCAGTGCCGGCAGGAGCGGCTGGAGGAGTGCCACCGGTGTCCGGGGGAGGTTTACGGGCTGGAGGGGGCGACTCGGGGCGTCTGCGGGCGAGGGCTGGCACCGGGCCTGCGGGACCACAGGTGCTGGCGCTCGGGGAGGCGCCGGGGAGGGCAGCGGGCAGCCACCGCGGCTGGAGCCCAGCAGCGAGGCATTCGCAGAGCCTGAGCCGTGCATCGGGCTCCTTTCTCAGGTGGAAGAGTATTAATTGGCTTTCTGACGCACTGATTGCCCCTGGGGCTGCTTAGGCAGAATAAGAAGACGTCAGCTTTAAAAAAAAAAAAAAAGAGCTTGATTGCTGCCTTTTTGCTGCTGTTTAGCGTAGTGTCTCCGCTCAGGGTAGGGAGGTTGTGCGAGGGGAGCGAGAGGAGGAGCAGGTGTCTGGCTCTGCTCGCTGTGGCTATGCTTGGATTTCCACTTCCTCTTCTGATGCGTTTATGCTTTATCAAGCCCCTTCCCCTTCCCCTTGTGGCTGAAGGGCAGGGAGCCCCCGGGGCCGGCCCCGCTGCCGGCTCCCCTGCTCTTGCAGTGGCTGCAGCTCAAGCGTGCGGTTGGGATGGGAGCTGAGCAGCGGCAGAGGACCGGGTGCCGAGCTCGTTCTGTGCAGCACCTGGGTCTCCTTGCATCCGTTCCCCCCCCGGGTCCCTGCAGCCTTTGTCCTTCTGACTCCATCACTGTGTCCTCTTGGCAGCCCGGTGAGCAGAGAAATGCTGCGATCTGGCCTCGCGGCTCAGCCAGTGCCGAGCCAGGAGGTGCGGGATCCCGCATGCCCCGTGCCCGCGTGGCGGCCTGCAGGAGTGCTGCCGGTGCCCGGGAGGGCGCCGGCTGTGCAGAGGTTAGGCTGTCTGAGGCCAGGGCTGAGCTGCGGCTCGTGCTCCTTCTCAATCAAGAGCGTTAATTGGCTTTGCCGTTGCGCCTATCGCCCCTGGCACTTGTGACGCTGGCTGGAGACCAGGTGGCATCAGCAGCTCTGGGCACACGCGTGGCCCTGGCACCCGGTGCCACCGCGAGCGTGCAGGTGCTGGGTCTTTGGGGACAGCCGCCCCCTGCGACTGGAGGGCCGTGGGGCCACGGGACACGAGGCCCGGAGTGGCGGGTGTCACTGTGGGCAGAGGAGCTGCTTCTGCGGCTCTTGGAAATGGGCAGACCGAGGCGGGGAGATGTGTTTTGGGGCTGTGGTCATGGTGTGCTTCCTCCACCCCGATGGCAGCTTTCATCCTAGGGCTGGCAGGGATAGGTGGGCAGCTCGGGGGGACAGCAGGGACCTTCTCTGCCCCCGTTTGCTGATGGCACAGTCCCAGATCCAAGGCCACTTGCGGAACAGGAGCATAGAGCAGATTTAATCAGCTTATGGCGTTTGGCTGTGCCCACACCTCTGTGCACGCTTCCTGTTCGCTGTTTTCCCCCTTCCTTATCACGTTCCTTTCTGTCTGAGAGATAGCATCTGAGGGCGGTGACATCGGGCCTCACCCGGGACGAAGGTAGCGCAGTGGCGGGGCTGCCGCCGCCTCAGAAGTGTCCGTGTCTCCGTCGGCCTCTGCCCCCACTCACAGACACATGCCGGCCTGCTCAGGGCTGATCTGCAGGGCCTCAGCCCCTCTTCCTGCGTTGCGGCCATCGCTGAAATCCAGCAGCTCCTGCCCGGGGTGCTGAGCGCCCTGAGGCCGCAGCCCGCCTGTTGTTAAGCCCAGTCGGAGGAACGCGGCCGTGGCGGGGAATCACCTCGCCAGCCCAGCTGTTACGTGTCCCCTCCATGGTTTGGGAGCTACCACACTCCACAGCAGCAATTGTGTCCCCCACCAAGGTCCGAATTATTGTTTTGTTCACGGGACATAACCGGGTAACACTCCTGGCTGCCACAGGGTCTTGCTAATAGTTCAGCCAGGGGGGAGCCGATGGAGGCTTTTCCTCCAGCCAGAGCCGAATCCAGGCCGCTACCCTAACGCTCCCGTTGCGTCTAATCTGCCGCTGAATCAAAACACTTTTCTAGCCCCAACTCATCTAAAACCTGGCACAGAACGAGGGGCAACATCATCTTCGCCGATCCTACATCAATCCGGTCCCATGTGTCCCCAAAGCCCCGCTGTCTCCTCCCAGCCCTCAAACCCGCACCTGGTGCCTGCCCTCCTCGCCAGCCCGCGCCCCGGCGCTCCCTCCCTGCAGCCCTCCTCGGCCAGTCACATGCCACAGGCACGCGATGTATTTACCAGATTATTACTGGTCTGAACTGGAAGCGAACCAAAACGATGTCAGTCAGAACCATACCCAGCCTGCAGCCGAATTCAAAATGCCCCGGTGCGTGCGGTGGGCAGAGTCTCGCTCGCTGCCTGGTGCAGCCCCGGCGAGCTCCCAGGTGGCCGTGATCCTGTCCTGTTGGAGACACACGTCTCGCCAGCTCCCTTTGTGCCTCATGGGACGCAGTTTCCCTCCCCTCCCTGCACGCAGCAGTTGCAGGGCATCGCTGTGAGTTGTGAAACGCCCGCTGGGGTCCCCTCCAGAAGCGGCCGCTTTCCAGCCGCGATCCCAAATACGTGCGATCGCCGCCTGGCTTGGTGAAAGCAGACGGCAAGCGCAGCTCGGGGCCGCGGAGCAGCTGCGCACGGCGCGCTCTCCGGTGCAGACCCAGGGCACCGGGGCTGTTCCTTGTGCTGGCTCCGCGGCGTGCGCAATCCAGCCCCCCGGGGCCAGTTTTGGATGTTGTCCCAGCTCTGCTAGGAGGTGGCCGAAACGGATGCAAGGCGCTGGGCTGGGCGGTTTGGCTCTCACGCTGTGCGAACACCGTCCCCATCGGGGAGCAAGCTGGAAGCGGGCTGCTGCCCCCGGCGCGGGCAGGGAGGGAGCCTTGCGAAGCCCTGCCGTTGTGTCCCTGTTTGCATGCTGCTGATAACATCTTCCTTTTTTCTTATTTTTTTTTGCAGACTGCTCTGAGTGCTTTTTTCCAAGAAACAAACATCCCCTACAGCCACCACCATCAGATGGTAAGTGCTCTCCCACCTCTCCGGTGCTGGCCGGGGGCACAGCACCAGCTGGCGGGCGCTTTGGGCCATCACTGATGCCCACCTCGTCGCTTCGCAGCTCCCGGAGCGCAGGCGGGGAGGTCTGGGCAGGTGCTGGCAGAGCTGCCTGCTGGGGAAGGGAGTCCTGCAGGATGGCCCGGGGGCCATAGCCTGTCCGGTGCAGTGGGACAGGGGATCTGGGAGTGCCCTCAGAGCCCTGCAGAGGGATTGGGGCTGCTCCTCGGAGAGGAATGGTCTGATGGAGACCATTTGGGTATGGCTGACAGTCCAGACCAGCCCCAACACAGCAGAGAGACACAGGGGGGTTCTGGAGCACCGGGCTGCTGCAGGTTGTGTAAACACGTGTGCAGAGATGTGCATGCACTGCTCACACGAGCCCTCGTGTGCTCACTGGAGCTACTGAGTGTTCAAAACCTGTCCCCACAGGGCACACGTAGGATGTGTGCACGCACAGGAGCATGCACGCACATGGGTGCTGCCTGTCTCAGCTCTCCCAGCTGTCCCCAGCCTCTGCTCCTTTAACTCTCGTGCTTCAGTGGCCCTTAATCTGCCTGGGCAGATGTGTATTAGGGATTTGCTGGCTGCCGTGGCCTCATTTGACTCTCCGGGACAATTGGGGATTTGGAGCATGCAGTAAGCGTGCAGAGCAAACGCCTGGCGAGGCCGGAGCACGCCCGGTCCCCCATGGGAAGGGGCTGTGGGGCAGGGGCTGAGCTGGGCGCCTGCGGAGCCGCAAAGCTGCAGGCCCATGGTGGCACCAGCGGGGCAGGGGGCAAGCGGGGTCCTGTCCAGGCCCTCTGACAGGAGCTCTCGACACAGAATTAATTTCAGAGCCTTAAATAAGTGCTGCCCGCAGGGAGCACCGTTGGCAGAGCTGGCAAAGCGAGGGAGCCCCTGCTCAGCCCGTACCACCAGCTGGCGTGCGGCCGTGTGCAGAAGGGAAGGGATGCGGGACATCGTCAGAGAAGGCCGCCCGGTCCCTCCTCGGTCCCTCCTCTGTCCCTCCTTGCTTCGTGGCACCCACATCGCCCCAGGCAAGGGGCTGGGCTGTGCCAGCGAGGTCCCACAGACCCGTGTCCTCCCCTCTGCCGCCCAGCTGGCACGTGCTCCGCATGGATCGGAGCTGGGGCTCAGCTGCAGGAGCGGGTCCAGGGAGCTCCGCGTGCCGCAGCGATGAGGGTTGTTACACCAGGCCTCGGTGGGAGGCAGAAGATGGAGACCCGAAGCTGGGGACGAGCCGCCTGCCCCCCTCGCGGGGCTGGCCCCGGCCCCCGCTGACCCCCTCTCTCCTTCCCGCAGATGTGCACTCCCGCCAACACGCCGGCCACGCCGCCCAACTTCCCCGACGCCCTCACCATGTTCTCCCGCCTCAAGGCCTCCGAGAGCTTCAACAGCAGCAGCCCTGTGGCCTCCATGGCGACTTCCCCGGCGCCCCCGGCCCCGCCGCTGCCCCAGCACGGGGCTTTCAACCCCGCCTGGCCTGCGGCCTCCCCCCCCGGCCAGCAGCAGAGCATGTGGACTCCGGCCCCCCCGGCGCAGCCCGCGGGCTGGCCTGCCGCCGTCTCCCAGCAGGCCACGGCAGAACAGAAGGCCAACGTGACCATGGAGGCAGAGAGATGAGGCCGCAGCGGAGAGCGAACACGGCGGGGACCCCTGCGTATAAATATATATATATATATATTTTTTTCCCCCTCCCCGAAGAGGAGAGGAATGTTGCTGCCAAGGCCTCTGGCGGCCACAGAGACACACGAGCAAATAGCTGCCTTGCATGGGTTTGGTTTGAAGTAGTTTTTACTTGTCCTAGAGCTGAACAGAGCTCCCCAGGGACAGCGGGAGGCTGCGTGGGACGCGAGACCGGTGCCGGCCTCTGCCTGGGACCACGCTGTGGTCGGGCTCTCGGGGAGGGCGCATCCCCCTCCTCACTTGGGACACCGGAGTTTGCATGCGAGTGACACTTACGGAGGAGATCCCTTCTTCACGGTCCCCTGCGCCGGCTGTGCTGCCCCGCTGCGCAGCGTGGACCGTGCCCGTGTCCCTCCCCTCCCTTGGCCCCACGCGGCCGGGTGGGGGGCGGACACCCCACGCCGTTTATTTTCCGTGAGGAGGAGGAGGAGGAGAGCAAGGGCTGCTCCTGCACCCCGCATGTGCTGCGTGAGCGGGTGAGTGGGGCTGGGGGCAGGCGCGGAGCCCTGGTGAGCCACACACCATCCCCTCGCCCTCCTGGGATGGGGTTTGCCCCGGGGCTGTTTGCATGACAAAGTGTAACCCTAGAGACTGGGATCATTTTTAACCCCTCTGTTCTTTTCTCCTGGCGGCTGGAAGTCTCTCCGGACACGCCGCAGCCGCTTGCAATACACGCTCTTCTGCTTTGAACCCGGTGTCTTTGCTTCGTTTGCAGCAGCGGTGGGATGTGGCAAAGGCCGGCCTGGGCCCGGGGCGTTGCAGGATCCCCTCCAAGCGGCTCTGAGCCTGCAGAGCCTGTCGGCTGCCTTTGGCCAGGCACATGCAGGGCTCAGCACCCGCAGAAGCCAGCCTGGCTCTGCCCCTCATACTAACAGTGGGTGTGAGCCCCCAGCAGGAGCAGGGGCAGGTGGATTGCAGGGTGTAAGGGAGCCCACGGGCTCCCTGTGTGGCACCCACAGGTCCTGGGTATCTTGCTGTAACCTGGCTCTTGTCCCCTTTTCACTGGGTGACAGGCTAGGTCACAGAATCAGAGAATGGTTTGGGTTGGAAGGGACCTCAAAGCCCATCCAGTTCCAACCCCTGCCACATACAGGGACCCCTGCCACCAGCCCAGGCTGCCCAAAGCCCCATCCAGCCTGGCCTTGGGCACTGCCAGGGATGGGGCACCCGCAGCTTCTCGGGGCAGCCTGTGCCAGTGCCTCACCGCCCTCATAGGGAAGAATTTCTTCCTAATATCTAATCTAAGTCTTCCCTCTTCTAGTTTAAAACCACTGCCCCTTGTCCTGCCACTGCAGGCCCTTGTAAAAAGTCTTTCTCCATCTTTCTTATAAACCAGCCCCCTTTATATATTAAAAGGCCACAGTATGGTCTCCCCAGAGCCTTCTCCAGGCTGAACAGCCCCAACTCTCTCAACTGCTCTTCATAGGAGAGGTGTTCCAGCCCTCTGATCATGGGTTCCTGATGGACCTGCTCTAACAGGTCCCTTCGAGGACACCCCCCTGCCGAGCCCTCTCCCCGTGAGGCTGTGCCCTGCATCCCTGCGCTCACCAGTCAATAATTAATTTCAAATTTCATCTTTTATTTGTGTTGCTAAAATAAATATTGTATAAGCAATGGTTTCACCCAGGCCACCTTTCCCCTGCCTCTTGTAGGGGAGGTGGCAGAGGCCGGGCAGTGAGGGCTGGGGCTGGGTGCTGGCCCTCCTGAGCTTCCCCACACGGGGTTGTGTTGGGGCTGCGGGGCTCGGTCCTGCCCCACCGAGCTGGCGGCATCCAGAGCGAGCCGGGGCCATGGGCCTGGTGGCCTGAGCACATTGGGGCCAGCGAGGAGTCCTGCTGGTGGCAGGGACGGTCTGCGAGGCAGGAGGTGCACAGCACAGAGCCCACCCAAGGGAGGCACGGGAGGGATCCCTCCCCAGCCTCGGATGGAGGCACCTGCCCGTGAAACGCAGGTGGAGCTGCACAGAGATGTGGATGGCAGGGAGGGGAGCCTGTCTGTGACTGTCCCAGGCCCACCAGGAGCCACAGGACTGGAAAATCCAGGGTGAGACCAGAGACCTGAACTGGTCAGAGAGCTTACAGGGACTCAGCACAGCCCAGAAGCGTCCCCTTGGGGAACCGATCTCACAAGGGGCAGTGGGGAGAGGGATGCAAACCCCAGCTGGGGCTGCAGTGGGGCAGGAACCACCTGCACTGCCCGAGCCCCGGCACTGCTCTCCCGGCTGCCACAGCCTCCTCCAAGAGCCGTGCAGCCATCCTGCCGGCTCCTGCAGTGCAAGGACGGACGCATGTTCCCCAATGGCTGCCTCGGCACCACAGGAGGGACCCCGGCACCGGTGCGGTTGTGCCCTGCTGTCCCCCATGCCATGGCCAGGCCACGCACCCTGCCGGGGATCCGGGGTGTCGGGCTCTGGTTGCTGACTCCCCCAGGATGCCCCGTGTGCCCCGGTGAGCCCAGGGACCATGCAGGACATGCAGCAGAGCAGAGAACATCTTTATGACCCGTGGTGTTACACGGCTGCAAGGGGGAAGGAGAGGCCGGGGCAGCAGCATGGCTCCCACCCCTCTGGTCTCCTGCCCCTTCCTGGACGCCCACGCCATTTCACAGCCCTCCTGGCCAGCTCAGACACCTGCCATCCTGCTGCCACCTGCAGTGGCTTGCCACCGACCCCCTGAGGAGATGGTCCTTGTCCGCATGGCAGCACCTGCAATACAGAAAGACAAACAGCCTTACGTGGGGCTCGACACCCCCGGCAGCACGGAGGGAGCACTCAGCAGCAGGGTGAGCCCACATGGCGGGGCCAGCAGCGTGCAGGACGCCCGGGGCAGGCACTCACACGAGTACGGGGACACGTAGTGGCTGCCGTACTTGGGCGTACGGTGTGTCTTCTCTGCAGTGTGCCGGGCAGGGGGCTGGGGGGACTTTGTTCCTTCAGGGCAAGAAGCAGAGACACCGTTAGCAGGGGGGGACGCGAGGCTGGGCCACGTGGGCAGTGATAGCAACCAAGCCTCTCCAGGCACCACTGGTGGGACGTGCCGGCTCAGGACGGAGCCAACATGGTGCCCCAGGACTGCTCCCCTACCTGGGAAGTCCTTGCCCAGGGTGATGGTCCCATTGGTGGCCTGCGAGCTCAGCCTGCCCTTGTAGATGACCCCGTCGATGCCCAATATATCCACTTCACCCTATAGGGAGGAGCAGCCGGTGCCATCGGAGGTGCCCCGAGGCTGCACCCAGCCCGCAGCACTCCCAGCATCCTACCCCAGCTGGGCTCAGCCAGTTTCCAGCATGCGGGGGCATGCGGGGATGGGGGCTCACATTCTTGCAGGTTAAGTCTGTGGAGACTCCGAAGGGACAGACAGTGGCAAGGGAGCTGGAGGTGGATGGCGGCCTGGTGGGACTCGTGGAGCCTCGGCTGGCCCGGTTGCTCCCTTCACTCTCCCTGGGAAGGGAGCACTGATGTTACCGCTCCTGCCGGGGGACAGGGACCCCAATGGGAGGGGAAGGGACGTGGTGACACCCAGACGGCCTCACCTCCCTGGCAGCTGCTGTGCCATGCAGTTGGAGGCACCAGCACTGGCTGGACGAGACTGGAGGTGCAGGCTGGCCTTTCGGACTGTCACCAAGTGCCTGTGGGTGAGGACGTGAAGGCAGAGGTGGGCAGTGGTCTCTAGCACAGGTGCAGCGTGGGGGTCCGACACGGGGGCTGCGCACTACTCACGGCCTCGGGGCCACAGCCAGGGGTCTTTCACAGGAGATGCACTTCACTGGATCGCAGGAGATACACTTCACTGGATCGAAGACGTGCCTGCAATACAGGGGTGGCCACTGAGTGCCCTGCCAGCATGCAGGGACCCTGCGAGGTCCCACGGGTGGCTGGCACCCCATGGACAGGGTGGGACAAACAGGATCTGGATGGGCTGGACAGGGCAGGATGGGAGAGGATTGGAGGCAATGGGACAGCACAAAGCAGGGACAGAGGGGACAGGGTGGGATGGGATGGGACAGGATGGAATGGGACAGGATAGGGCCCAGCGGCCCTCACCTCTTGAGGCCAGCGGCACCGCTGGTGTCGAAGCGAGGTCCCTGGCAGTGGCACTGCTTGCTGAGCCTCCAAACCTGCTCCCGCTGTGCCTGCAGGGGAGCCAACACTGCACAGTCCAAGTGCAGGGAGGGCAGAGGGGCCCGGTGGGACACCAGGCCCATTTCAGGGGACACTGCTGCCCCTGAGGGATGTTGGGGACATCCTGGGACATGCCCAGCTCTGGCACAGGCAGATTCAGGGCTCACCCTCCCTGTGCAGAGGGTGCAAGGGGGGACTGCCCCCTGGCCTCCATCACCACCACCCTCCCCGGGTGACGTTGCTACCTTGGAGTCCATCTCACTGATGAGCTCCAGGGCTTTATGCCTGGCCTGGCCGTGCAGGGACATCCTCTGCAGCAGGTCCTGCATCATCTCACTCAGTTGGGCCATGGCACATTGCAACTCGTCCTGGTTCGCTTTGGTCTCCAGCACAGCCTCATCTGCTTTCTGAGGGGGCACGGTGTCAGCCAGCCCCAGCAGACCCCCAGCCCTGCCTCCATCCTTGCATGCCCATGCCGTGCCTCTTGGGGTGCCCCTACTCACAACACTCATGTCCTGCTCTAGCACTGCCTAGTCCGCCTTGCTCTAGTGCCTGCCTAGTGCTGCGGTCTGCCTTGCTCACAGACGGGTGCTTCACCATCATAAGCAGGCTCCACTCGTGGGCAAAGCCCACCGTCAGGGATTGCCACCACATGCCTGTGGTCATCCGCCTTCCCCCGTTTCTCCCTCGGAGCCATTGCTTGGCCCCAGCTCCGCCAGTACAGCATAGCTGCAAAATCCTGGCATGCTGAGCTGCTCCGAAGCGGGGACACACCGAGGCTGGGCAAGCCTGCTTCCAGCCCGGATCAGACACTAACCACAGCACAAGTGGCTCCTCAGCTGAGCCCGGGACAACGCTCACCTGGGCATCCTTGGTGTCACCCCACAGCTGCTCTGCAGCCTCTTGGAGTCTCATGCACTGCTCCTGCAGCTGTCCCACCTGGCTCAGCACCTCCTTGCCAAAACCTGGCCCCTAGGGAGGACAAAACATGGCCCTGGGTAAGGCACATGGCAGGCACCCACACGAGGCAGGGAAGTAGGCTCACAGGTGGCCCCAGCACAGTCCCAGCAAGCAGGGTGATGGGCTGCAGCCCCCAGGCCACTGGGCAGCAACCCCAGGGCCTGGGCAGCTGGGCACCTTCTCTCCTTTGTCGTGCAGGTGCCTTACTTCGACCTGCACCTTCTCCAGTTGGGTGGCCACATCCTCCAAGGTCCCCAAGTTGGCTGAAAACAGACACCAAAGCTTTGCTCCAGGCAGCACTGGCTTCTGCAGGCCATCAGCACAACACTGTACCTAACCCGGGTGGCTTTATGGCTGTGGAGACACTACAGCCCTGCTGCCAGCCCCCGGGCATGGCCCCGCACCAGGGCACCTGTGGGCAGCAGCCACATCCCCACCATCCATGCCAGTGTGGCTGGGAGCAAGGCAGAGGGATAGGGACGCTGTAGCAGCTTGGGGACCCAGCTGGGATGGCTGAGTGTGGCCCCGCCATGTGCCAGTCCTGACAAGGACCCAGTGGAACAACCCAGCACAGTGACCTGACGTGGTGGGGACATCAGTGCTCACCGCGCTGCTGGAGCTGGGTCTCGTGGCAGCTGATGCAGGTCTCCATGGCCTCGTGCCGCTCCGGCAGCCAGCTCGGCCTGCACGATGCCTCGTGGTCCTGCTCATGTGAGGCCTCGGGGCTGAGCTCCCGGCTGGAGGGCTTCTGAAATGAAACAGCCCTGAGGTTTTGGGGAGGGAGAAGAGCTCCGTGCTGTCCCAGAGCCAATGGGCATTGCCAGCCCCTGGCAAAAGAGCCCAGCAGCCAGGAGCGTGCACAAACCTCGCCAGCGGGCACCCTGCAGAGCGAGCACAGCATACCAGCCTGCCAGGGGAAGGTGCTCAGCTCCCGCCGCACCTCTGCCTGTGACCGGGAGAGAAATCAGCCCTGCTGCAGGACGAGAGATGCTTGGGAGCCCCTGGGCTGGGGACGGTGACACCAAGCCTTGCCAGCATCCCCAGCACCATCCTGTCCCCAGCCCCGCAGGTCAGTTGCAGGGGCTGGGTGCTGAGTGCCTCTGAGCACCGGTGCCGCAGACACCCACTCCCAGCCCCTCTGCCAGGGCTCTCCCCACTCACCATTTGGCCCAGGATGCTCTGCAGGAGGTGGCTGTGCTTGTCCTGCTGTACTGCCCGCTCTCGCAGCTCCTCCAGACCAGCCTGATAAACAGGGACATCGGAAGGCTCAGTATCCACAGGGATTGGGAATGGTGGGGATCAGCACCAGCAGCGATAGGCAGGGATCAGCAGCACCCATCCCAGGCCGTGGTTAGTTCCGTGGCTGTGGGCAATGTCTATCCAAGACCCCTGGGCAGATCCCACATCACCCAGTTCCACCTCGGGGTGGGAGGGAGCCTGAGACCTGGATCTCATCCCTATCACCCCGTGGCCCCATGCTGTCCAGGCAGACACCCAGGGAGCCCAACCCCTCTGCTGAGAGCCCTCCACCAACAGCCCAGCTCCATGCACGCACCTTCTGGAAGTTGTCCTTCAGGAGCTGCAGCTCCTCCTGGAAGGCCTCGATGGTGGTTTTCACAGAGCAGGTGGTGGTGAGCATCTCCTGTAGTGTGTCTGTGACCTGAGGAATAAAGAAGGTTCAGCCGGTGCCGCTGGGTCCCCGCAGGCTTGGGGACGTGGCGAGAAGGGGGGCTGAGTGGCACGCAGCACAGACCCAAGCCTGGAGGTGTCTCTGGGACACAGGGCTCAGTCCCAGAGGGACTGCCACAGCCCCTGGCCATGCCCGTGGAGCTCCCCTAAACTGAAATGAAAGATGGTCAAAGGGAACATGTATCCTGGCTCCAGCTGCCTCGCCCTGGCAAAGTGCTGCCACCTTTTCCCTTTGCTCTCTGATTATGCCCAAAGCTGAGGTCATGAAATGTGAGATAGGCCCAGCCTGGGGCTGCCAAGTCTCAAAACAGAGGAAGAAGTGTTGGTTTTACTGCAGGCTGGCCCTGTGCTGCCTTGGAGATGTCTGCAGTCCAGCCTGCACACCAGCCCCTCTCCGAGCAGGGCAGGGCACAAAGCTATCACAACTCATCCTTGTGCTGCCACGTGCGGCTTGAGTGACGAAGACAGCTCTGATGCCACATGTTGTGTTTCCAACACAGGGTCTGAACTTTAACAGCCAAATAAATTGAACCTGTGCCACAGGCACGCCTCCTATGGGATCCTGCCTTGGCGTGGGGACAGCCTGCCCATGAGGCAGCACTGCTGTCATCTGTAGTTCAGCCATTCTGTGTTGCAGGGCAGGGACAGGAGACGGGATGCTGTCCCTGCACGCACCAGGACACCCTAGCCCCCAGGCACAGCTGTGGAGACCCTTGTCAAAGCAGGATGGGACCCAGGAGGCCTAAATCTCAGAGCTTACACGGCTGGAGCCCCAGGGAGTGTTGTGATGTGGCCAAAACTACCTTTGGCCAGTGCCTGTGTTAAAATACTGCTCTTTAATGAGACTCCCCCAGTGTAGCTGGTACTACCTGAGCCAGAAACATGGCTCTGCGCTTTGCCAGGCTCTCCAGTCTTAGGGCAGCAGAAATCCCCATGGACAAGTCCCTGCATTGGCAAGGCACTGCATGGACATGTCACTGTGTAGGGCAGGACACCGTGTAGGGCAGGATGCCGCATGGCACATGCCCGTGCCAGCGATCTAGCAGCCCAAACTGTGGCAGCGTGACTGGCACCTTTCGGAGGATGGGCGCCCTGCTGAGGATGGCTCCTGACCTTCGTCATTCCTTCCTCGATCACCTCCATCCTCTTCGTCAGACACATTTGCCACGTGTCAGCAGCTGGCGTGGCCGGGGCCTGGCTGTGGGTTGGCAGCTCTGCAGTGCCCGGGGACACTGGCTGCCCTTCCGCCTGCTGCAGGAGGGCACGCGGCCTCCCCCCAGCCTCGGGCTCGAGGAGGCCCCGCTCGTCCTCCAAGACCTGCGTCGCGGCATCCTGCAGGTGCAGGTGCTCCAGGAGGCCGCGCAGGAGGAGGCGGAGGGCACTGGTGTTGACACCACCACCATTGGGCGTGCGGAAGGCAACGTCCGCCAGCTCCGCCAGCGTGACCGAGATGCTCATGCTGCCTCCGGCGCCCGGGGCCGGGCTGCCCGGGGCTGAGGTCACAGGCCCGTTACCTGGCGATGGCCCCGGGGTTCTGCCCCAGCCCCGTCCCCGTGGGGGGACTGACCCCAGCGCAGCACCAAGGTGCCCTCCCGCTGCGGCCTGGCCCCGGGCTATGGGGCTGAGGGCAAGCTGATGGGCGCAACGAGCGGCCCGGCTCCTCGCCCGCTCTCGCACCCGCCCGCCGGGGCGGGGGAGCCCGGCCTACCCAGCAACGCGGGACCGGGGCTCCGCAGGCCTCG